>PISX010011259.1:0-66651 GCA_004024625.1 Mellivora capensis | reverse complement strand
CAAGGTTGGTTCAACATCCGCAAATCAATCAATGTGATACAACACATTAATAAAAGAAAGAACAAGAACCACATGATACTCTCAATAGATGCTGAAAAAGCATTTGACAAAGTACAGCATCCCTTCCTGGTCAAAACTCTTCAAAGTGTAGGGATAGAGGGCACATACCTCAATATTATCAAAGCCATCTATGAAAAACTCACCACAAATATCATTCTCAATGGAGAAAAACTGAATGCTTTTCCGTTAAGGTCAGGAAAACGGCAGGGATGTCCATTATCACCACTGCTATTCAACATAGTACTAGAAGTCCTAGCCTCAGCAATCAGACAACAAAAAGAAATTAAAGGCATCCAAATCGGCAAAGAAGAAGACAAACTATCACTCTTTGCAGATGATATGATACTCTATGTGGAAAACCCAAAAGACTCCACTCCAAAACTGCTAGAACTTGTACAGGAATTTAGTAAAGTGTCAGGATGTAAAATCAATGCACAGAAATCAGTTGCATTTCTCTACACCAACAACAAGACAGAAGAAAGAGAAATTAAGGAATCAATCCCATTTACAATTGCACCCAAAAGTATAACATACCTAGGAATAAACCTAACCAAAGAGGCTAAAAATCTATACTCAGAAAACTATAAAGTACTCATGAAAGAAATTGAGGAAGACACAAATGGAAAAATGTTCCATGCTCCTGGATTGGAAGAACAAATATTGTGAAAATGTCTATGCTACCTAAAACAATCTACACATTTAATGCAATCCCTATCAAAATCTCACCCATTTTTTTCAAAGAAATGGAACAAATAATCCTAAAATTTATATGGAACCAGAAAAGACCTCGAATAGCCAAAGAAATATTGAAAAAGAAAGCCAAAGTTGGTGGCATCACGATTCCAGACTTCAAGCTCTATTACAAAGCTGTCATCATCAAGACAGTATGGCACTGGCACAAAAACAGACACAGATCAATGGAACAGAATAGAGAGCCCAGAAATAGACCCTCAACTCTATGGTCAACTAATCTTCGATAAAGCAGGAAAGAATGTCCAATGGAAAACAGACAGCCTCTTCAATAAATGGTGTTGGGGAAATTGGACAGCCACTTGCAGAAAAATGAAATTGGACCATTTCCTTACACCACACACGAAAATAGACTCAAAATGGATGAAGGACCTCAATGTGAGAAAGGAATCCATCAAAATCCTTGAGGAGAACGCAGGCAGCAACCTCTTTGACCTCAGCCGCAGCAACTTTTTCCTATGAACATTGCCAAAGGCAAGGGAAGCAAGGGCAAAAATGAACTATTGGGATTTCATCAAAATCAAAAGCTTTTGCACAGCAAAGGAAACAGTTAACAAAACCAAAAGACAACTGACAGAATGGGAGAAGATATTTGCAAATGACATATCAGATAAAGGGCTAGTGTCCAAAATCTATAAAGAACTTATCAAACTCAACACCCAAAGAACAAATAACCCAATCAAGAAATGGGCCGAGGACATGAACAGATATTTCTGCAAAGAAGACATCCAGATGGCCAACAGACACATGAAAAAGTGCTCCACATCATTCGGCATCAGGGAAATACAAATTAAAACCACAATGAGATATCACCTCACACCAGTCAGAATGGCTAAAATTAACAAGTCAGGAAATGACAGATGCTGGCGAGGATGTGGAGAAAGGGGAACCCTCCTACACTCTTGGTGGGAATGCAAGCTGGTGCAACCGCTGTGGAAAACAGCATGGAGGTTCCTCAAAAAGTTGAAAATAGAACTACCCTATGACCCAGTAATTGCACTACTGGAGAAAAAGAGAAGTCAAGAATTACTTTTTAGATTCTATGTTGGCATTCACTGAAGAATGATGAGAATTGCAATATACAGTTGAATAGGGATGAGTTGCATCATGATTTTCTACTATGAGAAGAAAAAGAATGGAGATAGGTAGTGCTTTCTCAAGATTGGGACTGATAAACTTAGTGATGGATAGAATCCAGATGGATGGATAGAATGACCCAGTAATTGCACTACTGGGTAATTATCCTAAAGATACTAACGTAGTGATCCGAAGGGGCACGTGCACCTGAATGTTTATAGCAGCAATGTCTGCAATAGGCAAACTATGGAAAGAACCTAGATGTCCATCAACAGATGAATGGATAAAGAAGATGTGGTATATATACACAATGGAATACTATGCAACCATCAAAAGAAATGAAATCTTGCCATTTGCAACGACGTAGGTGGAACTAGAAGGTATCATGCTTAGTGAAATAAGTCAGTCGGAGAAAGACAACTATCATATGATCTCCCTGATATGAGGAAGTGGAGATGCAACATGGGGGGTTGGAGGGGTAGAATAAGAAGAAAAGAAACAAGATGGGATTGGGAGGAAGACAAACAATAAGTGACTCCTAATCTCACAAAACAAACTGAGGGGTGCTGGGAAGAGGGGGTCGGGAAAGGGGGGTGGGGTAATGGACATTGGGGAGGGTATGTGCTATGGTTAGTGCTGTGAAGTGTGTAAACCTGGCGATTCACAGACATGTACCCCTGGGGATAAAAATACTTTATATGTTCCTAAAAAATAAAAAAATTTTAAAAAGGCATCAGATTGTTAAGGAAGGAAGTAAAACTGTCACTCTTTGCAGATGACATGATAATATATATAGAAAATCATAAAGACCCCATCAGAAAACTGTTAGAACTCATAAATGAATTCAGTAAATTTGTAGGAAACAAAATTAATATATAGAAATCTGTTGCATTTCTGTACACTAACACACTAACAGAGAAATTAAGAATTTACAGTTGCAACAAAAAGAATGAAAATACCAAGGAATAAATTTAACCAGAGGGGTGAAAAACCTGTACTATGAAAACTAAGACATTGATGAAAGAAATTTAATATGACGCAAATGGGAAGATATAACATGCTCATGGATTTGAAGAATTAATATTGTTAAAATGTCCATACTACCCATAGTAATTTATAGATTGAATGCAGTCCCTATCAAAATACCAATAATACTTTTCACAGAACTAGAACAAATATATCCAAAGTATGTGTGGAACCACAAAAAAACCTCGAATAGCCAAAGCAATCTTGAGAAAGAAGAACACAGCTGAAAGTATCATAACCCCAGATTTCAAGATATACTACTAATCTATAGTAATCAAAACACTATGGTACATGTCATGGAAAAAAGTAGAGCATAGGGAATATAGTCAGTAATATTGTAGTAATGTTGTGTTGTGACTTTGGTTATTGTGGTGAGCACTGAGTAATATATAGAGTGGTTGAATTAGTATGTTGTACATCTGAAGCTAATCTAGCATTGTGTATCAATTATACTTTTTTTTTTAAGTTTTTAAAAATTTTATTTATTTGACAGATCACAAGCAGACAGATAGGCAGGCAGAGAGAGAGGGGGAAGCAGGCTTCCTGCTGAGCAGAGAGCCTGATGCGGGGCTCACTCCCAGGACCCTGAGATCATGACCTGAGCTGAAGGCAGAGGCTTAACCCATTGAGCCACCCAGGGTCCCCTCAATTCTACTTTAATAATTTTAAAACTTAAATTTTAAAATACTTTAATAATTTTAAAAATCACCACTTGAGGGGCACCTGGGTGGCTCAGTGGTTAAAGCCTCTGCCTTCTGCTCAGGTCATGATCCCAGAGTCCTGGGATCGAGCCCCGCATCGGGTTCTCTGCTCAGCAGGGAGCCTGCTTCCCCCTCTCTCTCTGCCTGCCTCTCTGCCTACTTGTGATCTCTGTCTGTCAAATAAATGAATAAATAAATCTTAAAAAAAAATCACCACTTGAGAAAATTGAGTAATTTGTTGCTCAAATTGAAATTGCTCAAAATTTCAAAGGCAAAAATATAATATAAAAAAGATTGATGGCAAAGGACTTGATTTACAAACTTGAATGACAGTCCTAAGATAAGTGATTGGTACGTAAAGAGGGAATATGTAAATTACTCCTAGTAGTATGAAGACATGGCAAGTTAATAGTGTAAGGGAAGGAAAAATTACTGAACAGAGACAATATTAATGTTTTTGAAACTAGACTGACTATAAAAGGTATTAGAAAGAAAGAAATAGGTAGTCATAATAAAGCAAAAAAGTTGAGTATAGAAAAATTTTAAATGGGAAGATTAGGGAAACATTTACATTTTACAGTATTTTTATTTTGATATTCAAATGAAAGAACAATAGATAACTGATGGATATTAGCTGGACCTTTTGGTATAATCATTTCATAATACATGTAAATCACACCCAACCGTGCTGTATACCTTAAACTTACACAGTGATACTTGTCAATTATTTCTCAATAAAACTAGGGAAAAAAAGGATAGTGATAGCCATTGAAAAGGTGGAAAGAATGATAATGCAAGATAAGACAACACATTTCTTAGGTTCTTAAAAATATGATCCTGGAGTATTTTTCTAATAAAAGGTCTATAAAGATAGATGTAATATATATATGAAAGATCTTAAAAGTCTTAGGAGGAGAGTTGCTATCAGTATTAAAATTTCAACCCACTACTTAACATAAGAATGGAAATGTTAGTTCTCTCTTTATGTGGTATAGGAAAGGTAATTAAAAACTGGATGTTAATCAAGATCTTCGCTTGATTAAACAATTCAGTACAAATATTGGGCAATGTGTGTTTTTTTTGTTCTTGTCTCACATGAATTGCAAGTATTTTTTGGAGTTTATTCCTTTTTTAAAAAAAATCAGGTTTATTATATTTATACATGCTAATATTGACACCATTTTATGTTTATAGCTCTGAGTTTTAGTAGTGGTATGCAGTTGTGGAACCACTACCAGAAGTGTACTTTTTAAAAAGAATTATAGGAACGGGATTTTTATATATATATATATATATATATGTATATATATATATATATACATACATACATATATATATAAAAGTAATTGCTGAAATTTGTAAGGATTACAAAAAATATGCATTAGAAGTTATGTATGTGTGTTTCATTTGATTTAGTATATTGTGTTATACTTCCTGTTAGGTGTTCTAAAGTAACTTGCCACCCAGTTGTTGTCTTTATGTAACATGAGAGCCACTGCTGTATGCTCATTACCCATATAATTCAGCACCTTTGGAGTTACATGGATGTACGTTTGCAGCAAGTGACATTTTGACCGCTTCAGGGTTACTTCTAGACCACTGTAGTTTGAATATACACTTATACTCCTTCAAATCCTTCATTTAATGATAAAGGATGCCCATCTATAGTACTGGAAGTTGCATCAGGAAATAAATTCACTTCTTTTTTTTTAAGATTTTTATTTATTTATTTGACAGATCACAAGTAGGCAGAGAGGCAGGCAGAGAGGGAAGTGGGAGGGGAAGCAGGCTCCCTGCTGAGCAGAGAGCCTGATGTGGGGCTTGATCCCAAGACCCTGGGATCATGACCTGAGCTGAAGGCAGAGGCTTTAACCCACTGAGCCACCCAGGCGCCCCTAAATTCACTTTTTTAATGATCTAATTCAAGAAGCAAAGAGTAATTAACCCTACACAAAAATTAGGAAAAAAATAAATTCTAAATTGGTGAGATAAAGCTACACCTTTTAAGGAATATACTTAGGGACATGGAAGACTTAGTGTTTATATCACTTCTCACGAAGTGCCTTTACATTTATCCACCTTCTACATCTCTGGTTCTTTTCAGAATCCATTTGTTATTGATTCTTCATTTGTAATGATACTATTCATGGTGCTATTTAGTCCAAGGACACTTGTGATTTTTTTTTCTTTAACTGTCCTGTTGGCTACCCTCTTAAACATGACCGTTGACTGCACATCTGACTCGGATTAATAATTCTTCATGAATGTGTCAAAAAAGGGAAGGTTTTGAAAGAATGTTAATAACTACTATTGAAAAATTAAATATTATACATACCATAGGCAGGATGCTTTCTCTGTTTGCATTGAGCAAATACCGATTCATTTCCTTTCATCCTTTTCTAAGAAGTGGGGATATAAAAGATGTATGCAGTGTCACATCTAAAGAGCTTAGAGTTTAATGATGGGAAACAGTTAAGTGGACACAGTTACAGTGTGGTGTGAGAAATGCATCACCTTTTTATTGATTCATTCAGAACATACTTATTAAGAACCTACTTTGTCTCAGGCATTGTTCCAAGTATTGGGGACACAGCAGGAAACAAGTAGAGAAGATCCTGGTAGAGAGAGACAGACAGTTAACAAATATTAGATAGTATTAAGTGCTATATGGAGAAATCAGATAGGATCACATGGTAATAAGTGACTCTATGTCCACTTTAGTTTGAGTGTTCTGATGTGACATTTAGGCCTTGTTCTGAAAAACAAGGAGCCAGCAATGTGGAGTCAAGGGAAAAGTCTTCCAGGCAGCAGGAATAATTGGGTCAAGGCCCTAAGATTGGCTTGAGTTTGTTAGGCTCAAATGGAGGAGGCAAGGCCAATATTGCCTGTGTGTTGACAGTGGCGGGAGATGAGACTGAAGAGAGAAACAGGGTCATCTAGGCTTTCTGTGCTTCAGGTAAGGAGTTTGGCATATTAGTGTTGAGTGGAATGGTTATTCATTAGAATAGTTTATGCTTGGAGTGGCATGGTCTGGTGACATTTAAAAAAAATCACTATGGCTACTATGTGGACAATAAATAGAAGCAGGAAGGCATGTTAGGAGGCTGTTGTAGTGGTCTAGGTGAGAGATGATTGTGGCTCTGAGTGGATGATAAATGGTAGTAATCAGGACTTATTTGGCAGTCCTGTCTTATAACACTTGCTAATGTAATTGAGAGGGTAAGAGAAAGAGAAGACTCAAGAGTAACCCTGAGATTTTTGGCTCAAAGAGCTGAGTGGATAATGGTGCCTTTTATTTTGGGAATATGGGATGAGTAAGTTTGAGATGTTTAATCAACATTCAAGTAGAGATATGATTTTTGTTTTGTTTTTTAAAGATTTTATTTCTTTATTTGAGAGAAGGAGAGGGCATAAGTAGGCAGAGCGGCAGGCAGAGGGAGAGGGAAAAGCAAACTCCCTACCGAGGAGGGAGCCCGATGCGGGGCTGGATCCCACGACCCTGGGATCATGACCTGAGCCGAAGGCAGCCAGTCAACTGACTGAGCCACCCAGGTGCCCCTCAAGTAGAGATGTTATGTAGACATTCAAATGTATGATTCTGGACTTTAGGAGAGGGACTGGGATTGGGGATAAATTATTGGGTAATTGGTGGCTAAAGACATATTTAAAGCCATGCAACAGGGTGAGGTTAATTCATTATTAGTGATTCATTATTAGTGATTCATTATTAGTGATTAAGACCACATAGGTAGTAAGTGGCAGTTAGGATTCAAACTTAGATTTGAGGGACCCCCAAATCTGTTCTTCCAAACCAGATTACTGAAACATACTTTCACATTTAGGTAGGCTAACATTTATTTTCTTAAAAATTTTATCACTATGGGACTGATAGCAATAATAGTTCATAATTACGGTGATATTTTCTCTCTTCAGTAGTGTTTTAATATTATTGGCAATTATTTTAATATAATGTAGTTTGGTGATGCCTCATCTATAGACCATTAGTAGTGAGGTAGATAAATTTCAATTTTTTGTTACTAACACATAATTAAAGGAAAAAAAAAACCCTAGAAATTTTTTTGTTGGAGACGTCTTTACTTCTCCTTCAGAAAGCTAGATTATTGGGGCGCCTGGGTGGCTCTCGGTTAAGTGACTGCTTTCGGCTCAGTCATGATCTCATGGGTCCTGAGATTGAACTCCTCATTGGACTCTGAGCTCAGAGGGGAGTCTGCTTGAGATTCTCTCCTCTCCATTTCCCACCGCCTTCCCCATCTCAAAATAAATAAATAAATTTTTTAAAAAAGCTAAATTATTTTAAAAGTGGTAAAGTTAAAATTAAATCATGTTGTTAATACATGATTTGGGTAGTCAAGTGTCATTTGTCCCAGCACCACAGTGAAATCCTCTGCTTTGATACCATTTTGGTTTTGCTTCTATTAAAACACTTAATAAGTTGTGTTGTGATTTATGTTTGTTTGTTTTTTTTAAAGATTTTATTTATTTGACAGAGAGAGAGCACAAGTAGGCAGAGAGGCAGGCAGATAGGGAGAAGCAGACTCCCTGCCGAGCAGAGAGCCCAATGCGGGGCTCGATCCCAGGACCCCGAGATCATGACCTGAGCCGAAGGCAGAGGCTTAACCGCTGAGCCACCCAGGTGCCCTGTTGTAATTTATGTTTTGTGTCCATGTCTTAGGGTATCTTTCACGTTCTTACGTCTCTATCATCTAAGCACAGTTCCTGGCACATTGGAGATCTACTGTATTTATGTAGTGAATAAATTAATGAATAAAATGAATATGATCAGTTATACCAATATTACTTTAATGCATGACCACTTTAAAAAGCAAGTCACACAAGTAGCAAATTATCATTTAAAAGGGTTTTTTTTTTGCCATATCTTACAACAGAAACTCCAAGTTAAAAACAAAATAAATTCTATCAAGTTGAGGTAGGATTTATTTATGTGACTTTTTCTTTTAAATAGAGGAATAAAATGTTTTAAAAAGTAGTATATAATCTGCCATACAAGTTAAATGCTATTCATGTTACTTTCATTTCTACTTTTGTTTTAGGCCTACTGAACTAGATGCACTGGTATTTGGCCATTTGTATACCATTCTTACCACACAGCTGACCAATGATGAACTTTCTGAGAAGGTGAAAAACTATAGCAACCTCCTTGCTTTCTGTAGAAGAATTGAACAGCACTATTTTGAAGATCGTGGTAAAGGCAGCTCATCTATCAGATCATCTTAGAGATAATGTCTTAATTTAGTCATTATTTTTTAAAAAACTTAACTTGAACTATGTTACTTGAAAGTTACAGTAAGTAATAGTATCAGAATTTTAAAACCAAAAACACTGCTTTTTGAAACCTCAGAATAAATTATATAATGCATCCTATACTTGTACTCTATACTGTTAAAATAATTCTGAATGATTTCATTTGATATGTTGTACTCGATATCTTGAAATTTTTGTTTTCTTGAAACATGTATGCATATAAAAATAAAGCTCAAAGAACTATATGGCTGGTGTATTTACTTCTGTTTACTTTCTGAAGCCACTCTGAGCTTTTGTCTTTTCTAAGGCAGATAATTTGTGTTCCATCTTTTAAGATGACTTTAATAGATACATGGTGAACCTGGGCATGGGAAAATTGTTCTTTACAAGTATGCACTTAGAAAATGTAAATAATTGCAAAGCAGTTAAATCCTGGAACAGACTATCATTTAAGAGCATTCTTCATATTTAAACCTAATTGAATTTGTAAACATTTCATCAGAGCAGCTATATTTTTATATTTGGTAAAGGGATAGTTTCAGAGACCTTATTTTTTTGAGTCAAGAACATTTTAATAATATTTTATTTCTCTTGTGGAGAAGGTGGGAGTATAGTTTTCACAGAGGTATCAACAAGAATTTCTGTATAAGCACTAAGGATCATACGTTTTGTCCCTTTCAAATTTTTTAATATTTTGTATAAAACCAAGGATGCTTTAAAGAGATGTGAAAATCATGTCATTTAAAAAAATATATCTAGAATAATAGTACTTTTATATTTTCTTCTTATGTAACATCAGGCATTTTTACCTCATTTAATCCTTACTAAGACTCTATGATGGACAATATTCCCGGTTTACAGAGGAAGGAATGGTAGACAGAAAGCATAGTGTCTTGCCCAAGGTCATAGAGCTAGCAAGTAGTAGAGTCGGAATTCAAACACTGGCAGTCTGGCAGCTGTTTGGCTTTTAGTGAATACTATATTTTTTATTAATATTATAGATTTATACCATATAAGGGATATATTAGGCTCACCTTAGTCTAAATCCCATATAAACTTTGGGTAATCTCTTTGGACTATAGTGCTATTTATATAGCTTTCCTAAACTAATTAGTTTTGTAATGTGGATTATTAAAAAATCCCAAATTACCCGTGTTTTTGCAGAACTCTTATGATGGTTTTTGGGGGGGTATATATTTTTGTATATTTGTTTTGTACTTAATGATGCCTTTTTCTTTTTACAGTAACATTCATTTAATTGAACCCAAACCATTTGTACTTCAGTATATAAAATCTAGACTTCTCTTTGAGTTTTTTGGATATTAAGATATTCCATCAAAATAAGTTGTGGTATTTTTATCTTTACTGTTTGGCTGTATTCTTATTTTAAAATGAGGAACATTGGGAGATAATGGTTATTTATTCCAAGTTGAGTTATTTACTCTTCCTTAAGACTTAACTGTATCTATGGGTCACTCTGGGAGGTCTTGTTTTTCTCTAGTGTTGAGTGAATCACCATCAAAACAATGCTTTAGAAAGTAGAAACCTTGATTATCCCACTATGGTGATTCAGTTACTTCCTTTTATCTTTTAAATTTGAGTCCACAAAGCCAATTCATAGTAGCTAAAAATGATCACTGAAAAGCTAGTTTGCTGTCTAAAAAGTTAAATGTTGTTTTACTGCCAAAATACTTAACGTGTGTACTGAATTTAAGAATAACTAGAATGATCCTTTATTTGAATTAAAATTTATTTATTTATTTATTTATTTATTTATCTATCTATTTATCTATTTATTTGACAGAGAGAGAGAGAGAGAGAGAGAGACAGCAAGAGAGGGAACACAAGCAAGGGGAGTGGGAGCGGGCGAAGCAGCCCTCCTGCCGAACAGGGAGCCAGAGCTGGATCCCAGGACCTCAGAATCACCACCTAAGAGACGGTTAACGACTGAGCCACCCAGGCACCCCTATTTAAAATTGAAATCATGATTAGTGAGAAAGTTTTAACTCAAGGTAGAGACAGTCCACATCATTTGATGACTTCTGAATGATGTGCATTATTGGGTTTAGCATATCTTCTATGAAACCCTTTAGGACAACTTGTTACTTTTCAGTTGACTATTGGATAGGTAGTCATTGTATTAATTCATTAGGAACCCAAATCCAGGGAAAGTAGTATAAAATGTCAATCTGAGAGATTCGCTTAATACATCTTGACACTTTTTTTTTTTTTTTTAAGATTTTATTTCTGTACTTGAGAGAGAGCAGAGTAGGGGCAGAGGGAGAGGGGGAAGCAGACTCTCCATTGAGCATGGTGCTTGACTTGGGATCCCATCCCAGGGTCCTGGGATCATGACCTGAGTCCAGGAAGGCAGCCACTTAATAGACTGAGCCACCCAGTTGCCCCCATCTTGATACTTCTTTGGTGAACAGGTAGAATTTTTCTTACTGTTGTGTATGATTGTCATTTAATGGGGATGGGTAGAATGTAGCTGTACATTGAGATATTTCAAGATACTGTATTCTAAAGTAAAACTTAATAACCTTTTTGAACTTATTTTAACTTACTGTTTTAAAGTATTATATAACCGGTTGTTATGAGCTAATTTATATATTTTATTGAGTCTTAAAAGGAAATGTTAAAAAGGTTGATGATATCTAGACTGATAAAATATTTTCCTAATCTGTTTTTAAGTTCCTAAGAATTGGGATTGGATTTCTAGCTGTAGGTTTTGTTTTGGTTTTGTTTTTTCCTTATGTTTTTGTCAAATTACAGTAATTGAATTTGTGATAAAACTGTACTAGATTCTTTGGGATTTTCTATTTTGACAGTCCTATGTTCTGTGACTAGGAATAGTTTTATTTAATTCTTTCTAATCCATATGACTTTTGCTTGTATTATTTTATTTTATTTGTTGGTTTTGCCTACAGCCCTGACTAGGACTTCTAGTATAGTTCTGACAGGAGTAGTGAGAATAGACATCTTTGCCTTATTCATGATCTTAGGGGGAAAGTATTCAGTCCATTATTAAGTGTGAATGTAGGCTTTTTTAGATGCCCTTTATTAGGTTGAGAAGGTTCTTTTCTGTTTCTAGTTTGTAGCGAGTTTGTGTATGTGTGTTTAAATCATGAATGAATGGTATATTTTATCAAAGGCTTTTTCTGTACCCATTGAGATGATCTTTTTTTTTTCTTTAGTGTGTGGAAATGATGAGTTACATTAACTGATTTTCAAATGTTGCATCAGCTTTATTTTCCTGGGGTAAATCCCATAGGATGTGATTTCCTAGATGTTGTTAAGGATTTTTGTGTCTATATTCATAAGAAATGTTGGTCTCCAGTTATCTTGTAATGCCTTGGTTTTGGTATCCTGTTAATGCTGGCCTCATTAAATGAGTCAGGATGTATTCCTTTCTCTTAGAAGAGTTTATGTTTGTATTATTTCTTCCTTAAGTGTTTGGTAGAATTTACCAATGCAGGTGTCTAGCCGTAGAGATTTCTTTGTTGGAAGATTTTAAACTTAAAATTTTAACTTATTTAGTAGATTTAGGACTATTTATGTTATATGTTTCCTCTTGAGTGTGCTTCAGTGTGTTGTGTGCCTTTCCAAGGAACTTACCTTTTTTCTCCACATTGTTGAATTTATGGCCATAGAGTTCTTGGTTTTCCATTATCTTTTTAATGTCTATAGCATCTGTAGTGATGTCCCTTCTTTCCTCCTTCATATTTGTAATTTTTTTCTTACCTTTTTCTTAGCCTGGTTAGAGATTTATCAGTTTAATGATTGTTTTTCCAGAAATCCAGCTTTTGGTTTCATTGATTTTTAGCCTTGTTATATCCTTTTATTAAAAATGTTTTTCTTGGGACGCCTGGGTGGCTCAGTTGGTTGGACGACTGCCTTCGGCTCAGGTCATGATCCCGGAGACCCGTGATCGAGTCCTGCATCGGCCTCCCAGCTCCACGGGGAGTCTGCTTCTCCTTCTGACCTTCTCCTCGCTCATGCTCTCTCACTGCCTCTCTCTCAAATAAATATAATAATATAATAAAAAAAATCTTTAAAAAAATGTTTTTCTTATAAACAACTTAGAATTGGAGCTTGGATTACTGACAGTTTCTGTCTTTTAACTGATGTGTTTAACGTGTTAACATTTAAAGTAATTATTAATATAGGTGGATTCAAATATGTTGTCTTGCCAGGGACTTTTTATTTGTTCTACTTGCTCCATGTTTCTTTTAACTCCTCTTTTGAATCTTTTTTTTTTTAATGAGGCCATTTTATCTCTACTGTTGGCATATTACTTATACATTAAAGTTTTTTTATGCTGGTTACCCAGAGTTTACAATATATTTTTTTAATCAGAGCCTATGTTCAAGTAATATATACTAGCTTTACTCCCAGTCTGTGGCTTGTCTTTTCATATTCTCAGTGATGGTTTTAGAAAAGCAGAAATTTTAAATTTTGATGAAGTTCAGTTTCTCAAATTTTTCTCTTATGGATTATGCTTTTGTTGTCATATCTAAGAAATCTTTATCTAATGCAAAGTCCTAAAGATTTTCTTCTGTTTTCTTTTAGAAGTTTTATTGTTTTAGCTCTTATATCATTAAATTCTGTGTTCTGTATTGAGCTAATTTTAGTGAAATGAAGTAAGAGTCTAAATTGGGGTTTTTTGCATATGGATATACGATTGCTTTTGTTTGGCACCTTTTGTTCCATGTGAGAAACAGGGAAGAAGGACCCAGGTGGGGCTTTTGTGCCTTTACTGCAAGGGACCACAAGGGACACTTTCTTGATTCCCACCATGTCTCCATTTTTTTTTTTTTTTTTTTTTTTTGTAAACTTCCTGTGAGGTCCTTGGACAAGAGCCTATAAGTGAATGTGAATTTTTCTTTTGTTTTTGGCCCCAGGGGTTTTAATGGTCTTTTGTGAGGCCACACTCAGCTTTTAGCAATTAATTAGAAATTTTAGCTCAGTTCTTACCATTGACCAGTATTTTTAAAGTGAACAAATGCTTTTGTATTATCTCTTCTTAGACTGGGTTAGTTGGCTCTGCAGTCTCAGCTCTCTGCTGGTCAAGAACTGGGGTGAATTTGTAGATGGTTCATCATCATTCTAAGGATGGGAGCAATGCTCTTTTCATCTTTCCGCATTCTAAAAATGGAAGTCTGGAAATCTAGGCTGCTTTTTAACCTTGAGATAAATGCTCATTTAGAATTAAAAGTGCTAAATTCTTAAAGAGGTTTTATTATGTAAAATTTTAAACATGCAAAAAGGAGAGAAAAAAATAAAAACTCCTATGTACCTATGAGCCACTCCCTTGCCTCAGTTGCTACCGAGGGCCGTCTATAATCCCATTCTTTTTTATTTGCTTTATTTACTTAATATATGTTGCACATAAGTTCATAGATGTTTGCTTTTTAAGATATAATATAAAAATGTGTTCCTTTTTGTTACTACTGTTGCTATGTAGATTATCTCCACACCTGGATTTAAAAATAGAACATTTACTAGTATCTGGGCGACCTCTATACCCTAATTGGAGGTTGCCACTCTCCTGAGTTTTGTGTTAATCACTCCCTTGATTTAATTTTGTTGCTTTTGGTCTTTCTATAAATGAAATCATACTATATGCATTGTTCTGTTTCGCTTCTTTGATACAATATTTTCTATTTCTTTTATTTAGCAGTGGTTAATTATACAGTTATTTTATTCGCGAGTGTAACATTTGATTTCTCTGTTCTCCTGTCAGTTGACATTTGGTTGTGTCCAAAGTTTTGCTGCTATAAAAAATGTTGCTTGTGAACAATCTTGTACATATGTCCTGGTATAAATGTGCAATAATTTTTCCAGAGCATATACATAGGAGTCCAGTTTCTGGGTTGTCAAGTAATGTATATATTTAACTTTACAAGGTAATTCCAAATTGTTTTCATAAATATTGTGCCAGTTTGCAGTTTATGCTTTTCTTTTTGCCAACATTTGGAACTATTAGACACTTTTTTTAAACATGGTTATCATTTATACTTTTTTTAAAAAAATATTTTATTTATTTATTTGACAGCACAAGCAGGGGGAGCTGCAGGCAGATAGAGAGGGAGAAGCAGTCTCCCCACTGAGCAGGGAGCCCAATGTGGGGCTGGGAGCCCAATCTGGAGCTTGAACCCAGGAGCCTGGGGTCATGACCTGAGCCTAAGGCAGACGCTTAACCAACAGAGCCACCCAGGTGCCCCTATAATTTGTATTTTCAAGATTACCAATGGGCTTAATATAAATTTATATGTTTATTGTCCAGTGCCTTTTCTGTGTGTGTGATATGACTACTTAAGTTGGCTTTGCCTATTTTTCTGTTGGGTCGTTTGCCTGTTCTTAGTAATTTATGGGAGTCTTATTTGTATTTTTACAGATTTACAGATATTTACAGATATTAATGCCTACTTGGTTGTAAGTGCTACAAATATTTACTCCTAGTTTGTGGTTTGTCTTTTCCATTTGTGGTGTGTTCTAATTTACAGAAGTTCTTAAGTTTTATATACTTGAAGTGTTGGTCAGTCTTTTTCTTTATGATTCGAGTTTTTTTGTCCTTTGTTTATAAAAAAGGAAACTCATGGGGCGCCTGGATGGCTCAGTGGGTTAAAGCCTCTGCCTTCGGCTCAGGTCATGATCCCAGGGTCCTGGGATCGAGCCCCGCATCGGGCTCTCTGCTCAGCAAGGAGCCTGCTTCCTCCTCTCTCTCTGCCTGCCTCTCTGCCTACTTGTGATTTCTGTCTGTCAAATAAATAAAATCTTTAAAAAAAAATTAAAAAAAAAAAAGGAAACTCTTGCAAATCCTTATGTATAATTCAGGGTTCAATTTTAGTGTCCCATCCTTTGTGAAAATAGCACCTTATTATTTTCCATGGGAGGTGCACCTTAAGCCCTTGAGGCTGACTTATTTTCTCTATTTTAACTTATCAGGTGGACATAGTCTTGAGGAACAATATGGTTATGGTGGATCTGAATGTCATAGAGCCCATAACTGGAAACTAAATGTGTGTGTGATATTGAATAAAATATGTCTGTATTTTAGTGTTTCCCTTGTAAGTTTTGCCTACTTTATTCACTTAGGGAAGACCTAAAAAAAAAAAAACCAAAACCATATGTCAAAGTAACACAGGCAAAGAACACTGTGTGTAATGCCTAAGCACATTCACTTTACTTTTCATTGAAATTTGTAGAGGAAGACAATGGGAAGTCAGATATGTTGAGAAAGATACAATTTTCACCTGCATAGCCCACCTCTATAAAAGTTCAGGGGAAAAGTCAAGTTCTTCAGGTACTGGTTGGCATGAAGAATTGTCCTATGAAGGACTAAACTCTGCTTACTTGATTCCTGTGTTCCTTGCAAGGCATTTTGATGACAATTTATGATGACTACATTAATGAACAATTCTTCCAAAATAGTAAGAAGCAAAACTAAACAAAGTCCCACTAAAATTTACTCTGGGTAGTTTAAGCAAGAAAAAAATTTATTACAAGATATTAATGGCTTACAGAATTTTTTAGCATACTGAAGAAATGCTCTAGGTTGTACTTTTCAGCAATGATTCCACAGAACTCAGTCACCAGTGATGCTCCTGCCTCGTATAATCAGGAAACAATGGGCTCTCCAACCATTCCATTCCTGCCATGATCAAGAAGCTGCCACGATTGGGACTCTCTTGCCATGCTGCAGCACCGAGCAAGAGTCAGACAATGCCTGCTGGACTATGCATGGGCCAGATGGACGCCCACACCCTGCTTCTTAATTTGACAGAGTTAGTGACTAGATTATCGGGACCTCTGCTGATCCTGCTATGAAAAAAATAGAACCTTTGTGAAAACACTTGCCAGAGAAACAGAATTGTACCTTGCACCTTACTTTCACTTTTCAAATCTTTCACAAATGCATCTGAATGACTGAACCTGAATAACATCTAGAGCCCTGTTTGTAAAGGAGTCTGGAAAATGTTAAGTTTTAACTTTCTGGCTTCTGCAAGAGAGAAAGGCACCCTAAAAGGATGGTGTAATGGATGTTGAATATCAGTCCACCATATTCATCAACTTTGAGGTTATAAAGCCACTCCTCAGCATTTTCTTATACAAGTTTTGCCTCTGATATTAAAGTTCTTAATGTACCTGGGATTTTTTTTTAATGGTATAAGGTAGCTATTTAATTCATTCTTTTCTCAAAATGGATAACTAATTTTCCCAGCACTGTTTATTGACCTTCTTGACTGGTCTTGAATTTTTTTGGCTGATACATAGTCCCAATTCTATTTCCTATCCTGTTGCACATAGGTTTGTTTCTTGGCTATCCTGTTACATTGGTCTATTAAGTTGACTGTCCTATTTTGCATCAAAATCAAATGCTCATAATTACTGTAGTGTATACCAAGTTTTGACATCTAATAAGGCAAGTATCCTGTCTTGTTCTTTGTCTTTAGGAATTGAAGTTGGATCTTTGCACTTGCATGAAAATATTAGAATCAACTTTTAAAATTCCACCAAACGCAAAAAATAGGATTTTGATTGGATTTACATTGACTGGGTTATTTTGGGAAGAAATACTACCTTTACAAAGTTATGTCTTAATATTCATAAATGTGTCATGCTTCCATATGTTTCTTTAATGTCCTTCAATAAAGTTTTTCTCCATAGAAGTCCATCTTCTTTGTTGGTGGTGTTGCCATTTGCTCACTTTTTCTATTTTTAGCTATTATAAATAAAATTTTAAGTTGTTAGTATAAAGAAATGTTTTTGACTTTTGTGTGAAATCTATCCAGTAATCCTGTTGAACCTACTTCTTTTTTTTTTTTTTTTAAGATTTTATTTATTTATTTCAAAAAGAAAGTGTGTGGCAGGAAGGGGTAGAGTGAAGGGGAAAGGGAGAAGCAGCTTCCTGCTAAGCAGGGATCCAGTCACAGGGCTCCATACCAGGACCTGGAGATTATGACCTGAGCTGAAGGTAAACGTTTTTAAAGATTTTATTTATTTATCTGACAGAGAGACAGAGAGAGGGAACACAGAGGGAGTGGGAGAGAGAGAAGCAGGCTTCCCACCCAGCAGGGAGCCTGACATGGCCTCCATCCCAGGAATCTGGAATCATGACCTGAGCCAGTGTGAGCTGAAGGCAGCTGTTTAACAAGAGAGCCACCCAGGCGCCACCAAAGATAGACGTTTAACAGATACTGAGCCACTCAGGCACCCCTAAACCTTATTCTCACAATCTAAGGATCCATTTTTATTTTCTGTGGATAAAGGAATACAATTCCCAGGAAATGGCAGTTTTGTTTCTTCTAAATTTTTGTTTCTTTTTCTTGTCATATTATGGCAACTGGTATCTCTAAGTTAATGATGAATAAAAAAAGACCTTTTTATTTGTAGATTAATTAGATGGGAATTGACATTGTAAAAATATTGAGTTTCCTCTCTTAAAACATGATAAATCTCTTCATTTAGATTTTCTTTTGTGTACTTTATGAAAGTTTTATGTTTTGCCATATATAGACTGATTTTTTTCCTTAATATAGGTTTTATCTTTCTGCTCCTTTGCATGCCTACTAACTTTTCATTTGATGCAAGATATTGTCAATTTTATCTTTTGGGGACCTGGAAATTTTTGTATTTCTTTGACTATTCTCCAGCTTTGTTCTAGGAAGCAGTTAAAGTACTTGGAAATGGTTTGATCCTCTTTTTTAATATTTGTCAGATGTGAGAGGAACAGTATTTAGTCTAGGGCTAATTATTTTCTCTTCTGAGACAAGACCCTTCTTAAATAGACTAACATTTTGTGAATTATGACATTTAAAATCTCAATGGTGGGAATAGGCACTATTCTTAGCCTTGTATGATCTCTGAGTACTGCTCCCTATATCCTTTCCTTGTGTTTTCCTCAACCCCAGATAATTGTCCCATGCATGTGCACTGATCAGTACCCTGCTGAATATTCAGAGGGGATCCTCTGCAGATCTTTGGAGTTCTCTTTCCTCTCTACTGTTCTACCCTGCAAACTCTGCCTTTGTCTCCCTGGACTCACCCGTCTTCCTCCCCAATTTAGGGAACCTGCCAGGCTCTGCTTGGGTTCCTCTTACCTGTGCCCTATCCTGGAAACCCAAGACAATCAGGGGCAAGCATAGGAATCACTTTGTTTTTTTATCCCTCAGGGATCACTGTCCTTTGTTGCCTGATACCCAGTTATCTTGAAACCATTGCTTCATGTTTTTGTCTGGATTTTAGGTATTTCAGATTGGATGATAAATCTGGTTTCTATTACTCTTATCTTAGCAGAAGCTGCTATCCAAATAGTATTTTTAATTTCCAGGATTTCTATTTATTTTTGTTTCACAAATAACTAGTCTCTTGAGTCTCTGAAGATCTTATTTTAAGTTTATCTTTGGTTGCATAAGTCACTCTTTTTGGATGATAGTTTCTCTTGAATTTGGAGTCTTTCTCACGGGGTTAGTTTTCTTCATATGTTTGACAATTCTTGGTTCTCTGCTTATCTTTCTTTGCATTTGAGAATTGTTACACATTTCTTTGGATGCTAGTAATACAACCTTATCTGGTTCTTCTCATTTTTCATGATATACTTCTAACTTGAGTTTGGTGGCAGTTTGTCTTGTGAGTGTGTTGTTTCTCATTCTTGGGATTAGTTGTTCCTTGTGCACTGCGCTGTCTCTCTGATTCCGGATCTGTACTCACTACGTCATCCTGGGAGCAAATACTACTCTTGAACATTTTCCTTCTTATTCTTAGCAAAAGCTGGAGATGGAGAAGAGCTTCATCAGCCTGGCTTCTCAGAATTCATTTTTCTAATTAATCACTTGAATACGTCCCTTCCTGCACTTTATATAAGGTGCCACTGACCTATGGAATTTTCTTAGACATTTTTTGTGGTAACTTTCTGCTATCATTTGGGCCTTTGGTTTTTTCCAAACATTTCTATGTAGATCTAGTGCCACCTACATTATTTTTTAAATCAGGAGTTCTTCAGAATTTCTGGCCCTCTGAGAACATTTTTTCTTGCTTTCCACTATTTTGTTATGGATATATTTTTTAAACATGTATATCTTTTTTGACAGTTTATGGGCTATGGGGTAGAAGGAGATGTGTACTCATGTTCAGTGGTTCCATAGCATTTCATTATATAAAGATGTGCCATTAAGAGTTTTTGGTGGTTTACAGTGTGTATAAGTTACATTGTAATGAACATTCTTGAACATATATCTTTACATGTTTAGGTAATATTTCTGAAGGGTAAATTCTGAATAGTGGAAATTTTCTGTCAAAGAGTATGTGCTTCTTGCTTTCAATAAATCTTAAAAGTATATATTCTCAAATTATCCTCCTAAAAACTTTTTACATTTGTCCAGACCCATAAAATGTACAAATAACACTGAGAACTGTAATGCTCGGTGACCTATGGACTTTGATTACGATGTGTCACAATGATGATGTGGGTTTGTCAGTTGTAACAATGTACCACTCTGGTGGGGGATGTTGACCATAACTATGCTATGTGAGGGCAGGGAGTATGTGAACAATCTTTGTACTTTATCCTCAACTTTGCTGTGAACCTAAAACTGCTCTAAAAAATAAAGTCTGAATTTTAAAGATGTATTTATGTTTAGTGAAGACATATAGTGCTTACAGTGTGTGAGGCACTGTTCTAAGCTCCTTACAGATATTAGATAATTTATTCTTTACAACCCTGTGATTTAATATCATCACCTTTCTTCAAGATGAGAAAACTAAGGAGGTACAGAGTGATTAAGAAATTCAAGGTCACATAACTAAGTTATATCAATTTATATTCCCATAAAACTTTTACTGTGAAACATATCTGCCAGTCTAAGTGAAAATAATATCTCATTACTCTTTGATTTTGTATCTCCGATTATATAAATATAAGTGAGGCTTAACATTGTCATATCTTTATTGGTTATTTGTTATCTCTGGTTTTGTCTGTTACCAATTGGATTTTTTCTTATCGATTTATATGACATGTGATC
The DNA here is from genome assembly GCA_004024625.1 of Mellivora capensis. NCBI lineage: Eukaryota > Metazoa > Chordata > Mammalia > Carnivora > Mustelidae > Mellivora > Mellivora capensis. The sequence continues at coordinate 45,728 of PISX010011259.1, read as the reverse complement.
TTTGTATCATAGATAAATTAACCCATTGTTTTCATAGGTATTGTGGATATTTGTCCTCAATTAGCCATTAGTTTTTTACTTTATTTTTTCCAGAAGTAAATTTAAAAAATTTAAATGTGTTGAGTTATATCATTCTTTTTCATTAGGGCTTTCTGATCCATGTGCTTCTTGTGGTCTATCTAGAAATTGTGAGGCAAGAGATGAGAGAGTTGAGGACTTGGCTTTATTGTTTGTATATATATTTACTTATTTACTTGTCTATGCAAATGGCTAGGCTGTTGTCCCAATACCATTTTATGAATTCACTGATTAGAAATGCCATTTTTATCATACTAAATTGCAATGTGAAATTTTATCCAGAAATGTTACAGTAACCTTAGTTATTATAGTAAGCTATAGCTTTTCCTGTTACATTGGATTATCAGTTTTCAAATAATTAAAATGCAATGGAATATGCTTAATAGTGACATTGCATCTGGCATAATTTGAATTCCTTGGAATGAATCGAAGTATTCTAAGATATTGTAATGCTTTAGGGTTATTTTTATTAAAAGCGGTTATAATTAGAATGAAGAATTTTAGTGCTAATTAATATATGTAATTGCCAGGATGCTAGATACACATTTATATTATAATTATTAATTTTTATAAAATTCCAAAACTTTGATTTACCCACATCATTACTATTTATTTACTTCCAGTTTCATTGAGAAATAATTGACATACATCTTTGTATCAGCTTAAGGCATATAGCTTGATGGCTTGATTTACATATATTGTGAAATGATTACCACAATAAGTTCAGCTAATATCCATCTTTTCATATATATTAAAGAAGGGAAAAGAAAGAAAAAAAGCATAAAAGATTTCTTCCTGTATAAGAACTATTTGGATCTACTCTCTTAATAGCTTTCCTATATATCATACAGCCATATTGGCTATAGTTATCATGTTGTACATTATATCCTCAATACTTCACTTATTTTATAACTGGAAGTTTGTACCTTTTGGCAACCTTTTTCATATTCCCTCTCCCTTTAACTTCTGCCTCAGGTAACCACAAGTCTTACCTCTTTGCCTATGAGTTTTGTTTTTTGGTTTTTGTTTTTGTTTTGTTTTAGTTTCCATATGTAAGTGAAATCACACAGATTTGTCTTTCTCTGACTTATTTCACTTAGCATAAAGCCCTCAAGGTCCAATCATGTGGTCACATATGGTAGGATTTCCTCAGTTTTTATGGCTGAAAATATTTCTCCTGGCTTGAAAACTTTCTGTTGAGAAATCCACCAGTAGTCTTATGGGAGCTCCCTTATATATAACTTCTCTCTTTTGCTGCTCTTAAAATTCTTTCTATATGACTCGACAATTTAATTATAATGTGTCTCTGTGTAACTCTATTGAGGTTCAATTTATTTGGTGTCCTTTGAGCCTCGTGGATCTAGATGTTCATCTCCCCAGTTTTCAGCCTTTTTCTCTTTAAATAAACTTTCTATCCCTTTCTCTTCTCTTTTTTGGAATTTTCATAATGCAAATATTTTTTCTTTTCCTTGAGTCCCATAATCATTATTATATCATTCTTTCTAATTTGTGCTTCTCTGACTGGGTACTTTCCAATGTCCTATCCTTCAGGTCGCTGATTCTTTCTTCTGAATGGTTGACTACTTTTGTAACCCTATTTAATTCTTCAGTTACTGTATTTTTCAGTTCTAGGATGTCTGTTTCTGGTTTGGTTTGGTTTTAATGGTTGCTATTTCCTTGTTTGACTTCCTGTTTTGTTCATGTATTGTTTTCCTAATTCCATTTAGCTGTCTCTTTTCTTATAATTTACTAGACTTCCTTAAGAAGATTAGTCTGAATTATTTGACAATTCATATATCTCTGTTTCTTTAGGGTCAGTTATTGGAGCTTTATTACTTTGCTTTGATGGTGTCCTGTTTACCTGATTTTTTATATCCTTGATTTGTTACATTGCTATATGCACAATTGAGTAATCAGGCTTCTATTTAAGACTTCATAGGTTTACTTTGGTAGCCTAGCCATTCAGCTCATTTGGGGTTTCTAGGTATGTCTTCTGGCAATGTCCTTGGGCAGGTGGGGTCTACTATTATTTATTTTTGGGTGAGGCAGCTATTTGAGCTCTGAGGACAGGGATGGAGCGGGGTATGCCTCTGACTAAGAACAGTTGGATTGGACTGCTGGCTTGGTTCTCTACCCAAGTGAGGCTATAGGATGGGCTCCATGGTTGCCTGGACTCTCTGGTTAGACTTAGAGATGGTCAGGGCTGGGTACCATAATCAGTAATAGATAGGGCTATATAGGACAGGACCAAGGATGAATACAACTTGTCGTTTGGGGACCCAGTTGAGTCTAGAGTGTGCACTTAATTCTGTGGTCAGGTGAGGCCACTGGTTTTGCTCTAAAGATACGGGAAGCCATGGGCTGCATTCTCTGTACCTAGGGTTGTTGAATGGGCTTCACAGCTTCCTGTGTGCTCTGATTAGGTTTCCTGAGCAAAGAAGCAGAAGGCTATTTCAGCAGTGAGCAGGGCTATGATTAGAAATAGTGGCACAGTGACAGAAATATCTCTAAAGCTGGTGAACCTCTTTGATGTTGTCTTAACTCAAGCCAACCCACACCTCAAGTTTCCTGACCAAGCAGGACCACTAGCTTTGTTCTGCAAACTCTTGGCTCTGCCTACTTCTGAGCTTGGGTGCTGCAGGACCAGCACAGCTTTCAGAAGTTGTCACCTGCCCTTCTGGTTGGATGGAGCTGGAAGACACTCCACAGCGAGTGGGGCTATGACTAAGCACCTTTCCTGGGCATGGATACCTGGGTTCTAGGGCCAGCAAAACTCCTTGTTTGAGGATCTGGATAAGGAGATCTGTACTTCACTGAGTCTCCATGGTTCCAGTGCAGCCCTGACTTCATTGTACAGATGAGGAAAGCCACTTTGGTTGCCACAGTAGTTGGGACCACTACTTGGGCACTGCAGATAGACACTTGGTCTGCCAAGATCTGTGCGCTGGTTGTTGCAAATCCCTCTCCTCTTCTCTGTCACAGTCAGATTCCCAGTGGTGCTGGGCCCTACAGATCCCCCTGCAATCTTGTGAGGCAAGATCAGAGTAGAGGTGCCTACAAAGTCACCCACAATGCAGTGGTAGGAGAAGTGCTGGGTGTTCCCCCTGGGTTCTCTTTTCCCAATGGGGGAATCATAGGCTCAGGGAAGACCTCTCTGAGTGGTGCTGTGCTGGCTTGGGGAGGGGCAAAGTGGTTAGTGTGTAGCTGCTTTTCTTACTCTTCTAATGCAATCTGTCTTGGTCTCTGAGGTACTGGGGGTGCTTTGGTCTCACCCCATGTTCTAGGATTCTCGGTGGTGTCATTTTCTTTTTTTTTCCTTAAAGTAAACTCTATATCCACCGTGGGGTTTGAACTCACAACTCCAAGATCAAGGTTCACATGTTCCACCCACTGAGCCAGCCAGGCACCCCAAATGGTGTCTTGCTCTTGAATAGTTGTTCGTTGTTCCTGTGAGGGGGAGTGAAGTCAGGAACAACCTATGTCACCATCTTGGTGATGTCACTCTAGCATTCACATCCTATAAAAACACTAAAGATATATAGTATTAATTTTATCCTTGCCTACATACCAATGAGGTTGTGTTGGAGGAGAAAGTATTATTCTAATTTGAAAAAGGGTGGTTTTCACTCATGACTCATACCTTCTTCCATTAGGGTGAGATAGTCAAAGACTATACCTTAAAAAACAACTTTGTTATTTACTAAGTATTTTGAAAACATTACCAAATATGTCAAATTATTGAAATATGAACTTAGGTAATTCTACTGACTGTTATATCAATGTCCTAAGTTTGGCTTATTAGATATTATTAAGTATATTTGTGGTTTTTACACCTAAGTATTTAATATGTATACTTTCAATGATTATTAAGTTGAAATTGTGTTCCTGAGGGGAGAGCGTACTCTGCTCCCATATTACATGTATATTTTGTTAATGTTCAACATGCAATTATTTCATTTTGGTTTAATAATATATTTGAAAGAAATACCATTCACAGGCACAAAGTTGTTTCTAGGGGATTAGCTCCTTACTGTTTTTCCCTGCCTAGGTTTTCAAATTAAACTTGACAAAATTGTTTTAAAAATAATAATGTGTAAAAGAACTATAAACTAAAGCTATTAATTCTATGCTGTTTTTTTCTTTAAATCAGATATGTTGCCGTACTGAACTTAATGCAATATACTTTCATCAGTGTAAAGTGTCATTCCTATAAAACCAGGGAGAATTTAAAACAAAACATTAAGGATATTGCTATGTTTAGGTTTTTCTTGCTTTCAGTTTGAATTCCTGGTCCTATTTATTTTTTTCTGTTGGAATAAGCAAAGTATGATCACAGGAATATTATTCAGAACTAGTACAACAGAGAAAATGAAAGCCAAGAAGAAAATACCATGAGGAAAAACATAGAAGCAATTCTTATTATTGACAATTCATGGAGTCTCAAAGTAAAAAGACAAAGCTAGTAATGAAATTAAGGCAATTAATGATTTTTTTAAAAATATTCAGCCTTCTCACTAGGAAAGATCACTCCTTCTCTAGTTGTTTATCATGATAAATAGTTGATGTTTTAAATAGACTGAAAGATTAATCTATGATATATTCCTGAACATAAGGCCATAATTATGTGAACAAGAATTTAACACATTCATAGTATAGATTCATGGTAATCATTTATTGCCAGTCATTTGACTATATGATGTTAAAAGTTTTTTCTCCCTAAAAGCAATAACAGATTAGGCATCCGTTATCTGTCTGCTCCCTTGGAGAATTTAGAAGTGCTGCATTTCTTATTGGACAGCACAGGAAGCATTTCGTCAAGTTCTTGAATAACCAAATAGTCTTTCTCTTGGTGCTGTATTCTTTTTTTGTTGTTGTTAAAGATTTTATTTATTTATTTATTTATTTGACAGAAAGAGACAGAGAGAGTGGGGACACAAGCAGGGGGAACAGGAGAGGGAGAAGCAGGCTTCCACTGAGCAGGGAGCCCGATGTGAGCTCCATCCCAGGACCCTGGGACCACAACCCCAGCCAAAGGCAGACACTCCATGACTGAGCCACCCAGGCACCCTCTTGGTACCGTATTCTTATTTCATCGCTAGACTAATACTCTTGAGAGTTAAGTTCTAATAAGATTTGATGTTTCCGTTTCCCAAAGTGCTTATTTTTACTTATTTAATAAAGATCTTTAGTTTGCAGGATCTGTGTAATATAAGTAGTCTGGATAAAGATCTGCCTAATTTACTGCTCCTTATCTCCAGGAGTGTACATATTTATTGAACTTGTAGGTATTCAACAAATAGTTATTGAGTGAATTTAGGTAAGGGATAATCCCCCAATATTTGCAAATGAAACAACACACTTCAAAATAACCCAGGATGAGGGCACCTGGGTGGCTCAGTGGGTTAAAGCCTCTGCCTTCAGCTCGGGTCATGATCCCAGGGTCCTGGGATCGAGCCCGACATCGGGCTCTCTGCTCTGCAGGGAGCCTGCGTCCTCCTCTCTCTCTCTCCCCCTCTGCCTGCCTCTCTGCCTACTTGTGACCTCTGTGAAATAAATAAATAAAATCTTTAAAAACAAACAAAATAACCCAGGATCAGAATCAAAATCACAAAGAAAATTAGAAAAGATTTTAAATTTAAGAATAACAAAAAATAGGGGCACCTGGGTGGCTCAGTGGGTTAAAGGCTCTGCCTTCAGCTCACGTCATGATCCTGGGGTCCTGGGATCCAGCCCCGCATCGGGCTCTCTGCTCAGCAGGGAGTCTACTTCTCCCTCTATCTCCCTCTGCCTGCCTCTCTGCCTACTTGTGATCTCTATCTGTCAAATAAATAAATAAAAATCTTAAAGAAAAAAAAAAAGAATAACAAAAAATATATCCAAATGTGTGGGATTTAACTTAAGCTGTGCCAAGAGGGAAAATTATAGCTTTAAATGTTAATATTAGGAAAGGAAAAATAGTTTATGATCAATGATCTCAGCTTCCACCTTTAGAATCTAGAAAAAGAGCAATTAACCCCTATTAGTACCTAATAACTCTATTAGTACCTAATAGGTACTATGAAGGAAATAATAAATAATGGAAATCAGTAAAATAGGAAATGGACATACAATAGAGAAACCCCAAATGACATAGAAAACAGAAACACAATAGAAAATAATAAATAAAACTAAATAATTCCAAAAGAAAAATGGACAGCCTTTAAGACAGATGGTTCTGGAACAATTCAATATCATATTTTTAAAAATCTTACCTCAACTACTTACAAATATGAACTCAAGATATATTATAGATCTAAATGTAAAAGTTAAAACTCTAAAACTTCTAAAAGAAAATACTGGGAAAAATCTTTATGACCTTGAGGTAGGCAAAGATTTTGTAGGTGGGACAAAAACACTTAAAAAAAAAATAAACTATTAAAAATCTGGACTTCATCAAAATTAAAAACCTCTGTTCTCCCAGAGACACTATGAAATGATGAGGGTTGCCACTCTGGGAGTGGGAGTGACTGGGAGAAAATATTTGCAATAATGTATCTGAAAAACATCTTGTATCTAGAATATATAAAGAACTCTTAGAAGTTAATAAAATACAACCCAGGTTAGAATAAAAGATATACACAGAAATTATACAAAAAATATTGTCAATGGCCAATAAATGCATGAAAACAAATTTAATGTCATTAGTTATCAGTTAAAAGTAAATTAAACCACAATGAGATACCACTACATGCTTATAAAAACAGCTAAAATTGAAAAGTTTGACACTAACAGGTATTGGCAAAGATGTGTAGTGTCAGTTGGAATTCTCATACACTGCCAGTAGGAATATACATTGATGTGAGCACTTTGGAAAACTAGCAGTTTCTTAAACATGCATTTACTGTATGATTGAACAAATCCACTTCTAAGTATTTGCCCCAGAGAAATGAAACCATATCCATATGAAGAATATACCTGAATGTTCATTCCAACTCAATTTATAATAGCCTGGATTTTGAGAGAAATCCAAAGGTCCATCTATAGATGTATTGATAAGTTCTGGTATATTCAAAGAGTGGAATACAACCCGATAATAAAAAGGGACAAATTACTATTACTTGCAACAACCTGGATGAATCTCAAAACTTTAGTGAGGGTAGGATGCCAGAAGTGGAAGTGTCTACTCTATGTACATATATATGAAATTCCAGAGTAGGCAAATTTAATTTATAGTGATAAGAGATCAATGGTTGCCTGGGGTGAGACTTTTTAAATTTTTATTTCATTTATTTTTTTAATTGAATACAGAGGGGCACAAGGGAACTTTTGGGGGTAATGGAAAAAATTTATATTTTGATTATGGTGTTGTTTATAGGATGTATAACAAATTTTGGCAAAACTCATCAAACTATATTTTATTCTATGGAAATTATACTATACTTAAATAAGGTCGATTTAAAGAGATGAATTGAGTGGCACTTTTCTCTTTGTTCTCTGAAACCTAGGGATTACCATTCTTCAAAAGTTACTGGATTTGGGGGAGGAGTAGATTTTTGACTACTAATTCAACTTATATTTTTGGTTATTTTTTTAGGTTTTCTATTTCCTCTTAAAGAGCAGAGCAGTGATAAATAAATCAGTACTCTAGATTCCAACTTAAGCTACTTCTCTTTACTTTTTATTAAGAATTATGAGATATTGGGGCGCCTGGGTGGCTCAGTGGGTTAAACCTCTGCCTTTGGCTCAGGTCATGATCTCAGGGTCCTGGGATTGAGCCCCGCATCAGGCTCTCTGCTCAGCAGGGAGCCTGCTTGCCCCTCTCTCTGCCTGCCTCAATGCCTGCTTGTGATCTCTCTCTCTCTGTCAAATAAATGGGTAAAATCTTAAAAAAAAAAAAAAAGGAATCATGAGATATTAGTGAGGGAAGAAGGTTCTGTTTCATCCTCTTTCTCCACTTCCTTCAAATCCTAGTTAAAACTATTCCTAAGAGTCATCCTGAGACCTAGGTTTGGTTACCTTCCCCTCCACTGTGTTTCCACATCACTTCCAACATTGTGCAATTTTCTAGTGGTTTTGATACCATGCCAGGCATTGCTTGTTTAGATAAGGGCAGAAGTAAAATATTTCTTAGCTGAAGAAATTGATGCTTATGTAATTTCGTGAATCTTGAAAATCTCTTGATATTTTTAGCCACAGATCCTGGATCCAAGTTATTTTTTTAGGCTTTTTTTCCTCAGTTGTTGTTTAATACTTCTCCATTTAGCCAGGAATGACAAATTCAGTTCAGAAGCCAGGCTTGTAACGAGTAGAATGAGACAAACTGGATAGTAAGACAATAGGGAATAGTGGGGGCTGTGCCAAACCGGAGAATTCATCCCTCTACCTGAAGCATTAAAAAAGAAAAGAAAAGAAAAGAAAAGAAAAGAAAAGAAAAGAAAAGAAAAGAAAAGAAAACAATGTGCCTGCCAAACAAATATGTCTATAGGCCATACTAAACTGGTTGACCACCATTATGAAGCTATTGGCTTGTGACTTAAAATATACAGTCTCAATCAATGGAGTTTCTCAATTAGGAGAGAAGGAATATTGTGGGAAGCTTTTCAAACAATATGTATTCCCCTTACCATCTGCCTAATTGAGAACCACTGGTATACTACTACCTTGGTATCTAGTATTAAATGATAATAATCAAGTTGATGGTACCATGTGGCTTTAGTTACTGGCCATTGCTAACAGTTTTCTTTTTGCCAGCAGAGAATGGTAATTTTGCTATGGGTTTGAACAAAACTACATTTGTGCACAATTGCATTATTAGAGAAATGACAAGAGATAATCACATGTAGCTCTCAAATGACCCATATTACAATGTCGAGTCCTTGGGCAAAAATTCTATTTTCTCATTTATTATTCATTCGTCCATTCATTCAACCATTCGATAAATATTTAAATGCATGCAAAAATGAGTTAGTGATTTCTTTTCTCTGAAGATACTTAAAACTTAGCGTTGGGAGGGAGAAAGCCTAGCACTGGTATTCAAATGGCGAATGTAACTGAGTTGGGCTTAATGAAGCCTCTTAGGATCAGCTGGCCTGCTAGCAAACGCTTCATTTCCTGTGGATTTCTTCCCTCACAGGCTGAGCAGAGCTCCAACAGTCCTCACAACAATTATCACCCACTTGTTCTGTAGGTCTCAAGTTTTTTTGCATTAGTCAGGTTGAAGGATTCATGGTATTAATCACAACTGAAGTTGTTATTTATCACCTGCTGGGTGAGAAATAATAATTTTGGCACTAGTGGGGCAGCAGGCCAGAGGTACCAAATTAAGTAAAACATCTAAATACTAGCAAGGATCATTTCTCTGATTAATGAATTGTTACAAAGAAAAAGTGCTGCTCATTATCTGGTCTTACCAATACAAAGTGGGGCATGTAAAGAAAGAAAAAGTACTTGCTTGCTCAGTTCAATTTTTCTGTTTATTTTATTCTTTCTTTTTTGCTCTCTCTTTTTTTCTTTTGACTATGAGTAGATTTGTACAGCCAGTCACACTATTTTTTTATTTTTTTGCTACCAAATAACATAAAGGGAAAAATACTTTAAATTTTAATAGTGTGTCAGCCAGCCAGTCAGTCAGTGTGTATTGTATTTCAATACAATGCTTTTTGTGACCTTTAAAAAATTAAAGTGATTTCAGAAGAGATTGGGTAAATCACCTTTAAAATGTTGGATTACCTCTTCATACCTGTATAAATCAAATATTTTACTCTAAAGAGTTGATGTATTTTACTTTTTCTACTCTGAACTGAATACTGCTGCTGAATGGTTTCTTTTAGAAAGGGTAAATTTTCATTTCTGGGCTTGCTTGTTTTTTTGTTTTTGACAGTTTCAAAAAAGAAAAGCTCGTTTTTACTCTATATCCTAGAGTAATCTTTACCTTTCAAATGTGATTTAAGAACTTCCACTTGTAGTCATGATAGGAGTATAGGAGTAACAGGGACTAGATTTGTTCTCCTGTCTTAACTAAAAAAAAGCAGACAAACTATAGGGAACAATGGTTTTCTGACATGAAACAGTGGTTAGTGCAGGATAGTGATCTTTGCCCGAAAGGAAAAAAGTGAGCCCTTCAATTGTCCCAGCTTCTGCCTAGTGAGCATTTCTAGGTTGCAACACAAGAGAGGGGAGCACAAACAGAGCCCACTAGGTTCCCTGTTGAGGGACAAAAGTTGAGAATAAAAGAGTGCAGAGTTCAAGCAGGCCAAGGTGGCCAGAAAACACAAAGTAGAGTACCAGAGAGGAGACAACAGCATAGAGAACTCTAAGAGATCTAGAAAAGGTCTTGCTTCTGGTCTTGAGTGTTGCTCATCACATGCATAAGAAAAAACTACCAAGACTCAAGGAACTATTGAAAAAAAGCAAACAGAGTGATCTTTAGAACTCATGGCGGGCTGGAAATAGTTTGTGTTCCAACCAGTCAAGAGCAGAAAGAACACTTGATACATGTGCCATTAAATGGGGTCCTCAGGAGGGTGTTGCCTCAGAAGGGGATTAAGGCCAAATTAGGCCTAGGCTGAAGGCTGTGTGGACCTTCCTATGAAAGCTTGACAGCAAGCTTCAAAAGAATCGAATTAATTCCAAGTGACTTAACTTCATTCCAGAACAAAACCTTAAACTATTTAAGGAACATAAAAGTCTCCAGCACCCAGTAATATAAAATTCACAATGTCTGGAATCCAAGAAAAATTACCAGGCATGCAAAGAAACACAAGAAGAAAAATCAATCAGTAGAAACAGACCCAGAAATGACACAGATGACAGAATTAGTACACAGTGATGTTACAACCGCTATTATAAATATACTCTAAATGTCCAAGAAGGTAGACAAGAGAGCCCTGTGTAAAATAAATATTATTCTATGTATATAGTTGATGTTAGAACTCTGAAAGTGTCCTAAGGACCCATTAAATGCTAAAAAGCCAGGATTAATATGATTGACTTTTCAGAAGAATCATTTCAGTAAGTATAGAAAACCTTAAGAAAATTGCTATTTGTATTTTCAAACAACAGGAAAAGAAAATTATCCTGAATGGCAAATTGAAATGCTGAATTTTATTATATGTATGCTTATGTTAGAAACTATCTTAAGATGATTAATAAATATATGAAGGGTTAAAGTGAAGGCAGATGTCCAGTTCATTTGGTATGTTGTCAAAGCTTTACAATTTATTCAGTAATTACTATTGATTAATGACACATTTCTGTCATAGAAGTTGTTCAAATGGTTTTCTAATAGGAGTCAGTGAATACTATCTCTGTGTAAACCTAATCAGAAAATAATCTGTCACATGGAAACTTGACTTCCAAAGGAGTCCAAGAAAGAAGTTAGTGTATTTTGAACTCCTAATTTGATGATGATTAATAATATATATAGTATTTAAAGTAACTAAAATTAAAAAAAAAATCAAATTAAATTGAAAGCATCTAGGAGAGGGTAGTCAACATAATTATATATGGAATACTATGATAATAGTTTTTTTTTTTTAGATTTATTTATTTGACAGACATCACAAGTAGGCAGAGAAGAGAGAGGAGGAAGCAGGCTTGCTGCTGAGCAGACTCAGGGCTCGATCCCAGGACCCTGAGATCATGACCTGGGCCGAAGGCAGAGGCTTTAACCCACTGAGCCACCCAGGCGCCCCAATACTTTTTTTAAGTGTTGCTATAACATGTATAATAATAAGGCCAGATCTAAATGCCATCTACTAACAAAACTCAATCCAAATGAATTTAATTCAATGAAACTAATATTTACTGAGCATCTTTAATGTTGTATTTGTTAGATTCTGAAGGAGAGACAAAAACAGACACAGCCTGTGGTCTCTAGCAGATTATAATCTATAGGGGCAGATAAGGCAAAGATGTGTGCAAAGTTAAATGAGAAGGCAAAAAAAGCAACCATTTAAGAAGAGACAGAAGGCCATAGATAAATAAGTATTCCAAAAAATGACAGAGTTTAAACATGTGAAAAATTATTTACATTTAATGGAATGGTTGTGGAAAGCTTCATGGAGAAGATAAACCTGAATTGCATTTTAAAAGGAAGGAAGGTAGGTGGGTAGACTTTGAATAGCAGAAGACTCTGATTAAAAGGTTACAGCATGAGTAACAAGTGCCCAGCCAATTCATGGATGGTAGGTAAATCAGTGTGATTGGATCAAAGGTTTCTGTAGGATAATCATGAAAGATGAAGTTATAAGTGTAAATTTGGATGAGATAACAAATGGCCTTGAGCACACTTCAGCAATTTTGACACTTAGGCAACATGCAGTCGTCCTACACAGTATGGTGTAATGGAAATTATTCTGGGCTTGGAGTCAAAAACCTTGCGTTGGACTCCTGGCTTCAACTGGTAACTGTTTAAATGGTCTCAGGCAAGGTAGCCTTCTCCAAGTTTTATCTTCCTCATCTACAAAATGGGAGTGTGAATACCTGTTCTGTCCACCTCACAGGTTTGGTGTGAAGATCAAACAAATTAAGTTTTAGGAAAGTTCTTTGTGGATTATGAAGCAATCTACAAATCCAGGGTGTTATTTTTATTGAAGAGAAGAATAAACTATGATTAAATTGGCTCTTAAGCCAGATTGATAAGGAAATGATGTGCTCTATGCCTCCTGTGGTTAAGAGACAAAAATGAAAGCCCCTTTCATTAAGTTGAGGTAATGAGTACTTGGATTACGAAGGTTGCCAAGAAAAAGGAAATAGAGGGGCAGATCTGAGAAAAACTTGGAAGAAAAAGGGTACAGGGCTGATAGCTAATGAGATGTGGTGGAAGAAAAAGTAGTGGAAAAATTTGGAGCCTCAATGGCAGAAAAACCCCCAGTTGATAGAAAAGCATATTCAGGAGATATTGCCAGTTTGTAAGCCAGTTTTGGACAAGTCGAGTTGAGCATCCAAATGGCAATGTCCAGCAGGCAGTTTAAAAGATTAATTTTTTATGATTCTAATTGAACAAATCACCTGAAGAATCTTTTATACATAAGAGAGATCTTTACTATCCATGTCCTTGGTATTTGTAGGGTATGGGAGAACGAAAAGCCTGGGGATTGGAGGGATAAACTGGGAGTAATTTAGCTCTGCCAACCTTGACAATGCTCATTTTAAAACATGTAAGTTAAACTTGTCAGAATAAGTTCCTAGGGGGTTGCTGGCCACATCTTAAAACTCCCCCAAATGTAAGTTCACTAAATCCATCTTGCTTGTTTTTCTATCATTTTATTATTAACATATATATGTTTCCATTTTCTTCCCTCCTGTCATTAATTGAAAGAATTACAGGTAATCAGAAGTGGCAAATATTGATTGAAATTCTGTTAACTGGCTATTCTTTTCAATTGAGAGTATTCATTTTCTGGAGATCATCCTATTGAGTCTCTACTCACATTGATGGGTTTTATTTCACTTACTCCCATAAGCATAACTGGATCTAAATGGGATTTTTTTTCATTTTGGTAAGTACATGGATTTTTGTTTTGTAAGTTAGATTTTGAGAAATGATTTCTTTTTTATTGAAATTAGGTATTTTGCTCAAGTTTTCAAAGTCCATGTTTGAAAAATTTTTTGTTTATGTCCAAATATGGTAAATGATAGAGGACAAGAACTAAATATCACATGTCTTCATTTAGTTCCCCCCACCCCCGCACAACCACCATTGAAAGAGAGAGGCGGGGGAGATATTTTATGTCCATGTGAATTTTATAGGAAAATAAGTCCATATGTTTCTGATGCATTTACACTTAACTCATCAAAATGTGTGGTTTTGTAAAAACTATTTGATGTCTAAACACATCCCTTTGGGACAATCTTTAAACTTTTTAGTTCTTCATTGCTCCCTCTCCCTCTCTGATAAAAACAGAGGATCATAGTAAGAAAAGAATCAGATGTCTGGATTGTGGGGAGCATTTACAAGTTAAAAAAATAAGTAAGTAAGCAAGTAAGTAATCCTGTCTCCATAGTTTAGAAATTATGTTTTAGGATCTCACTTGCACCCTGTGTGTGGGGGGATGTGTATCCAGATAAAAGAAAATGTTATTTCTGTGTTCCTAAACCTTTTTTTTTTTAAGATTTTATTTATTTATTTGACAGGGAGAGAGACATCACAAGTAGGCAGAGAAAGGGGGAAGCAGGCTCCCTGCTGAGCAGAGAGCCAGATGCAGGGCTCAATCCCAGGACCCTGAGATCATAACTTGAGGGCAGAGGCTTTAACCCACTGAGCCACCCAGGCGCCCCCTCTGTACTCCTCAACCTTTAGACCTGCAGAAGAGCTGCCTCATCCTGTAGTGGTAGGGAAGACCATTCCCTCTCCTTCTGGTCTACAGTCATGGCAAATCCCTACAACTAATTACACCTTCTAGCTGTAGGTGTGACCCTTTCTGTTTACAACTGATGACTCCAAGCAGGCCCTCCACCACGTTCTCTTCCAAGCAGCCAGAACCCAGGCCGTGCGGAAGGCCGCCGGCACAGCAGTTAACCAGGGGATGGCAAGAGCGCCCTCAGCTTTCCCCTTTAACAAAATATATTCATTTCCGTTTTCAAATCGCTGTTTTTGAGTCCTAAATCTCTCCCCCGCACTAATTTCTGCAGGTCAGACTTTGACCCCGATTGGAACAAAACCTGGAGGCCGCTCTTCAGCCGCCGAGCGCCGGCCTCCCCGCGTGTCAGAAGCCATATCGCCGCAAATGCCTCACACCCCTTGGAGCGCAGCTTGTGGAACTGATGAGGTGAGAGCGCGGCACAGCGGCGCGGGCCCGGTAATCACAGGGCTGGGGAAACACATACATCATCTGCCACCCAGGTTGGCATTTCAAGTAAAAAACCTTCACACTGTGTAAGATGTTGGACAAATGACGGCCATATGCATGTTTGTCCGGGTGCAGATGGCTGTGCGTTCCCGGAGAGGAGAAAGCTGAGCTCGGCTCTTTTTGCAGACAGTTTAATATTGGTGACACAGTTTATGTCCTCTGCAAAAACAATAATGGAGGAGAAGGTGACATAAATTATTTGCAAATCGTTTGACATATGCAGGGCATTGTCCTTGCAATAATCACCATCAGTCTGTCAGTTTAAGATATGAACCGTGCCACTGCCATTTTATATCACTGTGTTAAGCTTTCACAAGCTGTAATTTTACAGATTTGTTCTTTGGAGAGCTTCTACGACACAAATCAAATCGGATTATGTTTAGTCATGTACTGTATCGTGCCCGCCGCTGAGATAAAAATAAAACGGCGCCGGCTGCGGGACGGGGTGAGGCGCTCTTCCGTGCCGGATCTCCGGGAGGCGCTGGTTAAATAAACGTCTCCGTCCGCGCCATTATTCAACTTCCGTTCATTTGTCAAGTTGAGGAGGTTGGTTTTTTTTTTGAGAATATTGACTCGCGTCTCTCACTATAAAGATATTTATAAAGATATTTCGGATGTGTGCAGGATGAAAGCGGCCCATCGAGGGGATTTCTGTTACGGTTTCTAGTACATCTAACAAGTGAATATCAAGTGTTCAGTGATAGCTCCTGGTGGCCTTTCATTCTGTGCGGGGTGTTAACTGGGTGTCTCTCTCAACCTGAGCAAACGACTCTAAACGGTGCGTCACAAGTCGGCGCGCGGTCCCAGGTGCTGCGGTCTGAGCTTAATGCCACAGACACACTGGGCTTGCTGAGTTCCTCATGCCAAGTGACGCTGCAGACGGTGTCTTAGCGCTGAGCCACGCAGAGCCAGGGCTCGCCCTCCTGGGTCTTACTTGTTCTCTTGCCTGTATTTGGACCGAGTGATCATGCAACTTGGAGAGAGTTTCTCAGTTTCCCGGAAAACTACCAATTCCGAAACAGGGCTTTCTGAAGTCGAGCGCGAAGATTTCTAAAGGGAAACAGGATTTGTTTTCATTTGGAAAAGTTAGCTCTCTTTAGTTGCCTTAGCAGAGCTTCGTCCACCCGCCCTCTCTCTGTACACAGCCCTTGGAACAAAGATTTATTGCATTTCCCTCTTTGAGGTAACATTTTTTTCTCACCGAAAGCAGTCATTATCACTATACCATTTGATATCTATACTGATAAGTGCAGTGAGGCAAGCATTCGTAAATAAATTGCTTTAATCTGTCTTAAATGATGCACTTAAACGGGGCGTCAGGGTATTTGACTTTAGGTTCAGATGACTTCACGAAGTCTTCATGGTAACCTTCAATTGGAATATTCTTAGCATTCTGGAAAGATTTAAATAAATAAAGAAGTAAACTCGATGAAGATGCTGATAAAATAAAATATTGCATTTTTATAGGACCAATGTGTAAAGATGGCAATTTTTCCTGTCTTCAACAAACTTAACTAGTCTATTGATTTTGGAAGTCATTGCCTAGATGCTGATAGGACCTCCGTCTAACCTTCTGTTGAGTCCATGCAATTCGATGTCCCTTAAGTAATTCAGGTGCTACAGCCCTTTCTTAGTTTATATTTTTTAAGATTTTATTTATTTGAGAGAGAGAGAGAGCACAAGCAGGGAGAGGAGCAGAGGGAGAAGCAGATTCCCCGCTGAGCAGGGAGCCTGACATGGGGCTCCATCCCAGGACCCTGTGATCAGGACCTGAGCCTAAGGCACCTGTTAACTATTTAACTGACTGAGCCACTCAAGCGTTCCTTTACCATCCTTTCTAGACTACTCTTCCTCCAGCATTTCCACCATCTCTAAGATGGCCATCTTAATGTGGCCATCTATTCAGTTGCTCCTTAGTCTATGTTCTCTTACAACTTTCATGCTCATTTCTGCCATAAAACATTTGTATATATCATAGTTAATTATTTAAATTATTTATCTCTTCAATTAGACTGCCAGGTCTTCAAAGCCACGTCAGGCACACAGTGTTAGGTAAATAGTTGTTGAATTCAATTGAATCATCTTTGGCTCCTCTTTCTCCCCTCATCTCGGTATCAAATTCAGTTGTTCCTATGAACTGAATTCTCTAGAATTTACAGCAGGATCTTCATTCCATTGCTTTGCTTCTGGTTTCAGATCCTTATTGTCCTTCTATTACTGTGTGTTAGCTATTCCGTCCAGACTGAAGTCCTCCGTGGCTGTCTGTGCTTTAGGTTGATACATGTTTCCTGGTGGTCCACGTGCTGCTTTCGTTTTGCTGTTCCGGGAACTCATAGTCTCACTATAGGATTGATTATTTATGTTTCACCAATCAGGGCTTACCAAATATTAGCTTACTGTTAACTTTTTGCATAAATTGGTTTTTTAAAAATTTCTTTTTAAAGATTTTACTTATGTATTTGACAGACAGAGATCACAAGTAGGCAGAGAGGCAGGCAGAGAGAGAGGGGGAAGCAGGCTCCCCGCTGAGCAGAGAGCCTGATGTGAGGCTCTATTCCAGGACCCTAGGATCATGACCTGAGCCAAAGGCAGAGGCTTTAGCCCACTGAGCCACCCACGTGCCCCCATAAATTGGGTTTTAGAATATAATTCTTTATATTGAGTTGTAGCTTTCACCAAGTCTGATCTCTCTTCTTTGTGACATCCATTTTTAGCTCATATGACCAGATTAGATTTCTCTTTTCCTTTCAACTGTTTACTGATGCTTTAAAAACCTTTCTTATTTTGACAGATTTTAAATGTACAAAAATCTAGAGAGAATAACATAATGAACTCCCTGTATCCACTGTCCAGCTTCAATAGTAACAAACTCATGGGCAATCTTCTTTTGTCTGTGTATCCATTTCCATTGTTTCTGTGCCTCATTGGGTTGAGTCAGATCCTAGATGATCTGTCACCTTTAAATATACTATATATTTCTAAATGATAAAGACTCCCTTAAAGCCTTATTAAACACCATTATTACACTTAGCAAAATTGGCAGTAACACCTTACCATCATCTGATATGTAGTCAATGTTCATATTCCTTGGTTGTCTCATAAAATGTATTTTAGAAATTGTTTATTCAAATAAGTATATAAATATGGTGTACACATTGTTGTCAGGTTGGTGAGTCACTTAATCTTTTGTAATCTATAGAGAACTCCCTCAACTCTTTTTCCTGGCGTTTAGTTTTGTAAAAACTAGGTATTTGTCCTGCTTTTTTTTTTTATCCTGCTTTTCTGCAGTCTGGATTTGCTGATGGCAATTTTCTTTCCCTTTATTTATCAGTTTTCAAATTAATGAATTGGTTTCCTAACAATCCTTAGTGACGAATGTGTGTACTTTTTTTTAGTACCATTATGAACAAAAGGATTTTAAAAATATGCTTGTTCACTCCATGTATTTATAACCTTTACTGATGCTCAAGTTGTACCGTCTTCGGCCAGTGGAGGTTTTGAGTTTTGGCTCTGAATCCTTTTGACTCAGGTAGTATTTGGTTGCTTCCTGTTTTTATTTGGCTTTTTTTGTTTTTTTTTTTTAAGATTTTATTTATTATTTGACAGAGAGTGACACAGAGAAAGAGGGAACACAAGCAGGGGGAGTGGGAGAGGGAGAAGCAGACCTCCCGCTGAGCAGGGAGCCCGACACGGGGCTCGATCCCCAGACACCAGGATCATGACCTGAGTGGAAGGCAGACCCTTAAAGACTGAGTCACCCAGGTGCCCCTATTTGGCTTTTATTATGATCCATTCATACATTTCCTTTCCCAGGCCTGGGATGACCTTTCTCTCTTAAGAAATCTGGCTTTTTTTTTTTTTAATGGGAAATGATATTTAGAGAACACAATTGAGATGCTCATTGCAACTGGGTTGATCATTATTTTAGGGATTTTTAGTGATTAGAAGTAGGAAACATAATATAAGTATATTCATATACATAATTGAAACACAAGGCATATTCAGAGAAGTCTGACCTGCATCTCTGTTCTGAA
This sequence comes from Mellivora capensis, assembly GCA_004024625.1. NCBI lineage: Eukaryota > Metazoa > Chordata > Mammalia > Carnivora > Mustelidae > Mellivora > Mellivora capensis. The sequence goes on along the minus strand of PISX010011259.1, from coordinate 26,785 downwards.
TATATCATGGTCCTTAGGTGTTTGGGTGTTTTCCCTATTGTTCTGCTTTCTGTTGCAGAAAACACAGTACTTTAATGAAAAATTGTGTATATATTTTCTCCATATTTTTGCTAATACACCTTTGGAATTGATTCCTAGAAGTGAGATATATGAGTTAAAAGTAAATGCCTATGTCATTTGGTCACTATTGGCAAATTCCCTATGGATGATCTAATTTTGCACTGTCACTAGTAATATATGAGAGTTTCTATTCCCTCCACAGCAACATAGTATGTTTTCTAACTCTGATTTTTACCAATCTGAGTGGTGAGAAATATTATCTTAAAACTAGCTTTTAAATAAACTTTATTGAGGTATAATTTACACGTAGTAAATACAAATTTTAGGTGTACGACATTCAGATTTAGAAAAAAATATATATCCATGTGACTACCACCAAAATTAATATATAGAACATTTCCATCATCCTCCAAGTTCTTCTGTAGTCAATCCTCATTCCCTATCCCACTCATGGTCTCAGGCAACTACTAATTTCCTTTGTATCTCTCTATAGGTTAATTTTTCCTTTTCTAGAATTTCATATAAATGAAATCTTATGTACGTACTTTAGTGTTTGAATTTTTTTTTCAGTTCATATGAGTTGAGATTCTATGTGAGATTCATCCATGTTGTTGCGTGGATCTGTTCATTTTTTGAAATGCATTTTATAAGTTGTAAGGATATACTGCACTTTGTTTATCCACTCTGGATAGATAGTTGTGTTATTTTAGGTGTTTGGCTATTTTGAAACACTCTGTTATGAATATTCAGGATCACGTATAAGTTTTTGTGTGGACATATGTTTTCATTTGGCTCAACGCCTAGGAGTGGAATTGCTCAGTAATATGGGAAGCATGTATTTAACTTTATGAATAACTACAAAATGTTTTCTGAAGTGGTTGTACTCTGTGGTAGTCCTACCGGCAGTATTTGAGAATTTTAGTTGTGCCACATCTTTGCTTTCACTTGGCGTTGGCACTTATTCAAATTTTAGCCATTTTAGTGCAGGAGTAGTGGTATCTCATTGTGATTTTATTTTGCATTGCTATGATGACAGTGATGTTGAGTACCTGTTGTACACCTACTGGCCAGTAAATATGTCTTTGGTTATGAAGTGTCTGTTTAAATCTTTTGCCTAATGTTAATTGGGGACTAAGAGTTAATTTTTTTAAAAAAGTCCTGGCTGTAAGTCTTTTGTCAATATTGTTAATATATTTTCACAGGCTGTGGCTTGTATTTTCAATGTTATAAAGAGTGTTGTTGAAAGAGCAAAAGTTGTAAGTTTTGATGAAGTACAATTTATAACTATTTTGTTTCTAGATTTGTGCTTTCTGCATCCCATTTAAAACATCTTTCCTTGACCCAAGACCACAAAGGTTTTCTAAAGTCTTAGCTTTCACATTCATTTCTGTGTGTGGTGTGAGGGGGTAGAGTCCTTTTTTTAGCCCGTATGGATATCCAGTTGTTTTAGTCCCATCTGTTGAAAAGACGGTTCTTTCCACACAGAATTATTTGGGTACTTTTGTTTTAAATCAGTTGACCACATATGTGTCTGTTTCTAGACACTTTATTCTGTTCCATTAATCCATATGTCTATTCTTATGCCAATACCACACTGTTGTGGTTACTGTAGTTTTACAGTAAGTCTTGAAATTGGGAAGAGTACCTCTTTCTATATTATTTTTCTTTAACAAAAAGGTTTAGGTGACTCTAGGTCCTTTGAATTTCTATGTAAATTTTAAAATCCATTTGTCAGTGTTTACATACACACAAAAACTTTCTGAGATTTTTGCTGGGATTTCTTTAAATTTAGGGAGAATTTACATCTAAACAATATTGTTTCCTCCATCTAATTATCATAGTATTTATTTATTATCTGTTTATTTATCTATTACCTATTACCTAACTATCATAGTATTTAGTTTTTCTCAGCAATACTTTATTGGTTTTAATGGATTGTTCTTATGTTTTGTTGATTTTATCCCTAGGAATTCCATGTTTTTGATAATGTTGCACTTATTACTTTTAAATTTCATTTCGGAATTATTTGTTGTTAATATATACACATTTAATTAAGTTTTGTGTATTTCTCTTCTACCGTACAACTTTGCTAGGTTTACTTGTAAGTACAAATAGCTTTCTGTAGATTAGTTAGACTAGTTTTTTACATACGTGGTCATGTTACATCTGCAAATAAAGACAGTTTCCTTCTTCCTTTCCCATCTGTATGCCCCTTATTACTTTTTCTTGCCTTAGTGTACTTGCTTGGGCTTCTAGTACTCTCTCAAATAGAAATGGTGTGATGTAACATCACTGCTTTATTCTCAATATTAGGATCTCATATGTTCACCATTACATGAAATTATTCGTAGGTTTTTTTTTTCTTTTCATAGATTCTTTTTATCAGGTTGAAAAAGTTCCCTTCAATTACTGGTTTGTTCTTTCAAATGAACTTTAATCAACTTGCTTAACTCCAGAAGTGAGAAGAAGGTAAGTGGGAGGTACTTGTTCAGAGATAAAGTTGCATTTCAGGAGCATTTTGAAGGTCAGTATTTCTGAAGCAGGTGTTGCGTAGAAGGGTAATTGGGATAAAGGTCACTTGGGAAGTTGGAACTTGACAAAGACATTAACCTTGATGTTTTAGCAAGCACGTATGAAAAAACAAAAGGACAAAAATCCAAAAATAACAATGAAAGAAATAATGATGTATCTTATTTTTTAAAAATTTTTAATTTTTTAATAAACATATAATGTATTTTTAGCCCCAGCGATACAGGTCTGTGAGTCGCCAGGTTTACACACATCACAGCACTCACCACAGTACACCTCCCCCCAATGTCCATAATCCCACCACCCTTTCCCGACCCCCCCTCCCCCCAGCAACCCTCAGTTTGTTCTGCGAGATTGAGAGTCTCTTATGGTTTGTCTCCCTCCCGATCCCATCTTGTTTCATTTATTCTTTTCCTGCCCTCTCAAACCCCCCAAGTTGCATCTCTACTTCCTCATATCTTTTTTTTTTTTAAATATTTTATTTATTTGTTTGACAGAGAGAGAGAGAGAGAGATCACAAGTAGGCAGAGAGGCAGGCAGGAAGAAGGCTCCCTGCTGAGCAGAGGGCCCAACTCGTGGCTCGATCCCAGGACCCCGGGATCTTGACCTGAGCCGAAGGTAGAGGCTTTAACCCACTGAGCCACCCAGGCACCCCCATATCTTATTTTTTAAAAGATTTTATTTATTTATTTGACAGACAGAGATCACAAGAAGGCAGTGAGGAAGGCAGAGACAGAGGGGGGAAGCAGGCTCCCCGCTGAGCAGAGAAACTGATGCGGGGCTTGATCCCAGGACCCTGAGACCATGACTTGAGCTGAAGGCAGAGGCTTAACCCACTGAGCCACCCAGGCACCCCAACATATCTTATTCTTTTCATACTTATCTAATTTTATGTGTCTCATTGCGGTTTTTAGTGAGAGCTCTAATTTGTCCAAACTTTGACATTTCTCATCCTGTAAAAGAACAGAATTGTCTGCTGCCCATTCGGATAGGAAAAGACATCCCCAACCCAGTCTTAATCATGTATGTGTACCAAATTGACTAGCCACTGGCAGAAATGGTCTGCTGTAAGCTATCTGCTCGTGGTGTTGTGCGGGACACCATGATGCCTTAGCAGAAGTGCAGCCTTTGGAATCAATCAGACCTGGGTTCAAATCTTACCAGTTCTGTTTCCTAGTCATATGACCTTTGGAAGGCAGTTTCTTCAATTGTAAAATGAGCATCTAATACTTACACTGTAGGTGCTGAGCTGATTAAATGTCAAATGTATAGTAGTCTCATTTTTCTCCTGACACTTATTAAGGCATCATTAATGCAGGTGTGAGTAGGAAGGGCTAGATTTATTTTCATGCCCTGATTTTTCTCTGTAGTATGCCAATTGATATATCCAGGGGTTAAAACAGGGATCGTGGCTTTATTATCACTCTGTTGGCAAAGAATCTCTAAATTTATATTTCATTTTCTTTGGAGTTAGAATGTTAGAAAAAATAAATAATGTGTTTTTCTTTTTGCTGGAATGGTATTTGAAACCAAAGCTGGCAAGGTAGAGAGTAGTAGGTCAGCCTCCTGGGCAGTCTCCTTGAAGATGTGCATAGATCCAGGAATATCCGTCACTCTCCTTCCACAGACACAAATGGAATCTTTCCTGGATGCAGAGAAAACTGGTACACAGTTTTGGAGATCTTAGAACTAGAGCCAAAAGCCAAGCTAGGGCCTGATATCTGTTTTCTTAGACTCCCAACTATATAGATTTTTCAAAAAATTCATTTCTAATCTTACTCAATGAAACCTATGCTAAAGCACATTCAGCACTTTTGAATATTGTATGTGCCATCTGAACTATTCTCCAAACAAATCTTGCTAGAAGCATGGCTTTATTCTTTTAACACAACTTCCTGAGCACCTATGGTGAATCAGTTATCACCAGGTGACTTCTTATGCTGGAGTGATTTCTAGATAAATAGAAGGAAACTAATATGTGTAATAAAGAAGTTCAATTTCAATATTTTGGAATCAGTTTCTGATTTCCTGATGTGTCATGGGAAGTAATAGGATTCTACGTATACTAAAATACATCAGAATACCCAAGAGTATAGGAGATGGCTGAATAATTTCTTAGTCTCTAAAATATCCCATGTATTTGAAGATGGATTATACATGCTATTTTTTTTTATCTTCAGTCGCCTTGGTATTTTCACTTAATTAATTTCTTAATTTAAACAAATGCTTAATCAGAGGTATTCTGTGCCTTTTACAGGTACATATTTATAAAAAGAGGTTATGTATTTTACAATGCCCCAAATATCTGTAATTTTGGTTTTTTTTTTAATTGCCGACTCTAAAAATTAATCTCTTTGTATCAGGGCAGTCAGTGCTTTTCTGATTGTAAGGGCAAAACCCTCAAACCACACATATCCACAGACACACCATATCTTAAACCCCCAACAGTAAATAAACCCACTCCAAGTTTGCCCATCTCAAAGCGTAAGTGCCACATTGATACTCCCTTTTTTTTTAATTTAAATATAACTGCGGTGTTATACTTAGCCCCTGTCACTGTGGTCTGTTAGAAATGCACATAGATTCCCAAAGAGATGGTGGTCTTCCATTTTAGAAGGCTACTACAAAATGCAAAGCATTAAGGTTTTGTATTGTATTAACTCAAGGAAATGTAACAAAAACAAAAGCACTATGATAGCTTGCAATGTCCTTCTACTTTAAGCAAGAACAAGATTACCACTGAGGTTTTTTCCTTTGTACCAAATCTACTGCTTTCTGCCTAAGTACTCATGGTATTCTGGTAATATTGAACGAGGTAAATTAGTTCAAATTTAGTTTCTTACCTGTAGACTCAAGTGTGGTCTCCTTTTGTAACAGCTGATAGATAAAATATGGGATGTCCAGTGAAATTTGAATCTCAGCTAAAGAATGAATATATTTTTAGTATAATTATGCCCTACATAGTACATGGGACATATTTATACTAAAAAAATTATTAATCATTCATAAGAAATTTGAATTTAATGAGTGTTCAGGATTTTGATTTGCTAAATCTGGCAACCCTAGTTTTTGGGCTTTTTGGAAAAAGACCATTCTTACAATATCCATATTTACATATCTATAAATTTAGCACAGAAATATGTCTAAAATAAGCCCAAAATACATGTTTATTTTGTTTTTACAGGCAGACATCTCTGTCCAGAGACCCTGGTGCAGCTTTCCTAGTCCACAGTTAGAACTTTGAGAATGATTAAATAATAATGTAAAATATTCTGGGAATGAAAACATTCCCAGGATGTTTGCCTTTCTCTTACCACTAGTCTGTAGGGAGTTACTTTGGGAGCAGGATTACACAGCCATTTTCTATTTTCTGGCTCAGTATCAGACTGGGTGTTTCCATTTCACCTCCAACAGGTCACAATAGGAACAAAAGTCTTCTTCCCCACATCCAAGTTCAATATTTGGCTTTTGTTAAATATTTCACAACTACTGATTTTGTAGGCCAGTATTCCTTTTATTGCATTTTGATGTCTGATTCTGTTTCCTTCACAGGAATTGAATCCACTCAACACAAAGATTCAATTTGAAATTTGTTATAAGGAATCCCTGCCCCCCCACCCCCACTTACATCTGGGTATCCAGGGCCACCAGCAATGGTATTATTCTCCTGTGTTACTCCCATTGTAATGAGCTTACAATCCTGGATCTTTAGATCTACTGCAAGTTTAATTGAAAGAAGCATTTCAGCAAAAGATCTATTACCCAGTAAATTAAAGAGGAAATAAGAAAATAACATTAATGTATGTCTAGGATCTGCAAACATACCAGATGAATGAATATATTGGCTCATAATTTATTTTGAAAAGGGTCTTATAATACAAAATGTTGAATAATGAAAAGTGGTTGATAGGTGCCTATGACTAAGGCTGACATCTTTAGAAAATTACCTCTTTCTCCAAATAAGATCCACATCATAAGTAGTCAGTCTTTAATTATATAGAGAAACAAAAGTGATAGAGTGAGCACATCCCATTCATGGGCAGGCATCTGAACAGGAGAATTACCATTATCAAAGGCCTATATAAAGTCACATGAGGGCAACATGTGTTTTAAAAATAATAGGCTACGCATGGGAGTGCCTCGCCTGGTGATGGCTTCTAGTCCCTCTGACGTTCATGTAATTCTTTTAAGAAGTCTCCTTGTTGTCGTAAGCTGATTCTGATCTTGGCTGGCAACATTTATTAAGTTGTAAACATGATTTTTACAATGGTTGTACTTGTTTAGGATGTGAGAAATTTTTGTCCGGAAGAAATTTCTCTTGGTCCTCTATGTTAACCAAGAAGAGGTCCTCCCAGACTTTTCAGACTGGGAGTCCCCATATGGTGAATCAACATCTGTCACTGATTGATTTGTGATCTTTCTTCTGCCTTTTGTTGAAGGTTTTAGCAATCAGGGAAATGACTAAATACAAGGGCTCAAATTTGACTCAGACTTATAAAAATATTAACCTTGTCCTTAACCTTTGGTGTTTTGGATTTGGTGCATCGAACAATTGTATTTGTGATTCTAGTTAATTGAGCTCTTACTTAGAACATATTCACTAATCACAAACTATTGAAATATGTGAATGTTTTGGAAGCACCAGGTACCATATTTATTAAGCTTCATATGTCCTGCACCTGCTGGCAACTTACACAAATCCAAGATAAGACATTATCTTTTTTTAGGGATTCCTAGGATGCAGAAACCCCATACTTTTATTGATTTGGACACTGTTTTAAATGTTCTCAAGCTAAAATTTGGCAAAACCATTTCTAGTCTACATATGTTTTTTTTAATCTTTTATTTACTTGGGATGCTATTTAAAATGATAGCCATGAATGTTAAAATCCATTTTTTGACAAGCAGGTGAAAATCTTGCCTTTTTAGGGGGATTGCCTTGCAGCAGCATAGTGCTAGGTAAGTTAAAGTCCGGAGTGGGGTGCAGTGCAAGTCCCAATCCCTCCCTCTGCCATTTATGGTCAGGAAGACTGTAGGAATGAATGGGGCTGTAGAGAAAGGCATCTGGAGGGAGACTGGAGAGGGACACAGGAGGACCAGGAGTTGCAGCTGCCAGGTGGTGGCTCCTTTGAACGGCCTCTGGCTTGTCAGCTTCCATGATGATTCCTGAGTGGAAGACTTTGAATGGACTTGCTCCGTGGGGCAGAGCTTGAGGAAACCACAAAGGATATTTTGAAGGTTGAAATTTTACATAAGCCCTTGGGATACTGAGCTTGTTACAATCAAATATTGTTACTTGGACCTTCATGGTCTCTAGAGGCTTGGTGAGGCTGGTGATATCTGGGGGCAGTCAAGTTATCCACAAATAGCCCGAGTCACCATACAACACCCTGTATCATTGAGAACCTTCTGTACTTTTCATTGGTACCACGGCTCAAGGAGATTCAAGCTATTTCATATAGTACTAATTTGCATATTTGAGATGAACCACTGACCAGGTGAGAGAATTTTTGCAATTCATTCCATAGATCCTAGGAGTTTCCTGTCTATACTTTTAGAATAGTGTTTCCCAAATTTGCTACAGCATAAGAACCATCAGCCATTTGTTGAAATAACAAATCCCAAGACACATCTTTTATAGATTCTAATTCAGGAGGCTGAGAGGAGGGTGAGGTGGGATGGTGATCTGTGGAATGTGGTCTGGCTCTGTATTTCTAACAAGCTCCTCAGGTAATCCTTATGATCAACAAGTTTAGGAGACATTGACTTTAGACAGGGTTTATGTATGAAATGCTTTGGTTGGCTGGATTTTGTCTAGAATTTGATCTCTGGGATTTGATGGGCAAGCACATCATGTTATCCTACTAATTATTTATCTTACTTTCATAGATTTTGGTACATTTTTCCTTTTTACCTTTATTGGCTAGGGAGTCAGTTTTTTAAAGTATTTCTTTCTATGAGAAATGCATCACCCACACAATCATTTTAGTTGCCTTTTATCTAAGCTTATGGTCATGTGTGGATATTGAGTATGAGGCCAGAATTGTATACACTTTCCCAGACATGGATGTACCACTGTTCCCAAGAGGGTAAGAGCGAATGTTTACCTCTTACCCCTGATCACTTCCAGGCCCCATCTCCCTATCTCTGCCTTCCAACAACTCCAGACAGCTTCATCAACACCCTCAACGCCTCCTCATGGGCCTCATCTCTTATAGTTTTTTTCTTCCTGGGACACAAAACCCTTTCCAGCTATCTACATTCAACTAACTCTCCCCACTTCTTTTACCTTACTTGACCCCAACCGTCTAGGCTAGGTGTTCTCCATATAACATCATGTGGTGCTGCTAGGAGAGAATTCATCACATTCCATCCAGTTGTCACCCTGTAAGACCAGAAACTTGTCTTTCCAATAGCAAGCACAGAGCTTTGCACATAGTCCAAGTTCACAACATGTTTATTGAAAGAAATAGTGTTTATTTGTTATATTTTCTGATACCATCCACATTTATTCACTTGCAGGAAGATGGCAGGGGGCAGTACGTGTAAGACAAAGCCCTTAAACTCTTTGGCAAGACTTAAAGCCCAGACTGTGGAGTTTCATTGAAGCATTTTTTTGCATGACTTCTCTAAATGCTGACACTTCTCTTTGACTTTTATATCAAATCACAGAGTTTTGAGAGATCCTTTTAGTATTTTGCTCCTATCCGCACTTCACATTTTAGCTCTCTTAGTGTTGTCCATACTCTGGGAGCTTCCTCTTGTGTTCTCTTGCAGAACATTTATAAAACATCAGATAGTCTCAATTCTCATCTCTACAGAAGCCAATTTTATACTCAGGAAAATGTTTACTTTTACTTGGGTTTTTTTTGTTGTTTTTTTACCTCTATTCTGTAATGCTTCCTTCTCTTGCACAGAGGATACTCCAAGACCTTCTCAGTGGATGTCTGAAACCATGGATAGTACTGAACTCTCTCTCTATATACTATTTTTTAAAAATACATACATACCTATGATAAAATTTAATTTATAAATTAGGCACAGTAAGATATTAACAACAATAATAAAATAGAACAATTATAACAACATATCATAATAAAAGTTATGCAAATATTGTATCTTTCAAAATATCTTATTGTACCATACTCATCATCCTTCTTCATGTGATGATATGAAAAGATAAAATGCCAGCTTGAGGGATGCCTGGGTGGCTCAGTTGGTTAAGCGGCTGCCTTCGGCTCAGGTCATGATCCCAGCGTCCTGGGATCGAGTCCCACATCGGGCTCCTTGCTCCGCAGGGAGCCTGCTTCTCTCTCTGCCTCTGCCTGCCACTCTGTCTGCCTGTGCTCACTCTCTCTCTCTCTCTGACAAATAAATAAATAAATAAATAAAATCTTTTAAAAAAATGTCAGCTTGATGAGATGAAGTAAGTGAATGACATAGGCCTTGTGATGTGGTGTTAGACTATTTTTGACCTTCTGACCCTCTGCCAAAAGGTCAGAAGGAGGATCATCTGCTTCTGGACTGCGGTTGACTATGAGTATCTTCCACTGAGGAAAACAAGACTACAGGTAAGGGAGGGATGGGGGGGACTACTGTACTTCTCTCTTCTTGACAAAACAACAAAACTTTCAGGAATAAAGATCTTGAGCTCATGAATAGCCATTTTGATAAGAATGAGTCCAATGGGACATATATTGATGGTTTAGAATGGGAAGAAGGCCTATAAAAATATATCAACTGGAACTCATAGCAAATAATGTTATTTTGGGGAGCCAATCCTTGGGAAGAAGTGGATACTTTCAGAATGTGTATGAAAGCATCTTTTAGGAACTCATGTCTACCAACTCAACTCAAAGTCTTTACAAAGGCCTATCAGGCCAGACATGATTTGGCCCCTGCTACCTCTCAGAACACATCTCCTGTACTATTCCCTTACCCCCCTGGCTCCAGCCTGTAGACCTTCATGCTCTTTCTTGTTTACTCAGTCTGGACCACTTTCCCACCTCTTTTCCTTCAATCTCTGCTCAAATATCATCTTCTTAGTGAGTTATTCCTTGGCTACTCTATAAAAAAACAGTATCTCCCCCAACCTGTAGGTCCTACCTGTCCTCTCTCAAACTCTTCCTCTATAGCACTTACCAGCTTCTGATGTACGTTATGTTTACTTGTGCATTTGTTTTTCTGTCTTCCCTGCTAGGCAGTAAACTCCATAAAGACTAAGGTTGGATGTTCTGTTCTTTTTTTTCTTTTTTAACCAAAGAGAAGTTGACACACAATGTGCTATTAGCTTCCGGTGTACAACATAGTGATTCAGCAAGCTTGTATGTTATGGTACCCTCACCACAAATGTAGTTACCATCTGAGATTGGTCTCTCGTGTTCACTGCTCTATCCTCAATGCCTACATCAATGCCTGGAAATACAGTAGGAGGTCAAATCAACATTCATTGTTTAATATTAAATTGGATTCTCTTGCACAGTCTTCGTAAAATTGGCATCATTTTTAAAAATGGAATAGAACATGACCAAACTAAGGAAGAATAAAATAGTCATGGCATAATTACCTCCTAAATGATTGGGCTTTAGATAGTTTTACTGAGGTATTAAAATATTTCATGGACTACTTCAATCCAGTACTATTAAGCTCTTTTGGAAGGTAGGAAAAAAAAATTTATCAAGATTTATTACAGTGAGAAATGGAAACAATGTAGGTGTTCAGCAAGTTAATGCATATTTGTATGTTGCATTCTTATACAGTAGTGAGAAATAATATTGACATGGAAAAATGCTTTTGTTATACCCTTAAGTGTATAAAATAAGATATAAATATGCTAAAATTAAGATTTTAACTCTGTTGTGTGTAAAATTACACACACACACACACACACACACAGAGGATTGGAAAGAAATACACTGAAAAGTAATGGAACTGAGATGCAGATGGGCTACATAAACCACCCAAGATTACACTCCACAGTACAGGAAGGAGCTGTGTCGAATCTAGCCCATGCAGCTCTAGCCTTAGCCTCTTAGCATCTTCTGCAGCACACTGCTGGTTCTGCACCCATCATGCTGTTCCCCTCAGCCTCACCAGCACCATTCCCTCTAGCTACGAGTTTCCCCAGTGCAGGACTAGGTATCTAACTCAGCACCCAGAGCATGCACCAGCTCACTCAGGGTTGTAGAGTTGAATTACAGCCTAATATAACTCTGGGTCTTATAGGTCTTCTCTCTGGGATAACAGGGTTAGACTTCAGCAGACATTAGTCAGTCTTTTAGTTTTACCTGGAAACTACTGTTGAACAGTAGTGCTCTGTGGGCTTAAGTAAGTAGTGATTTCTGCAATGGAAGTGAAAGAGCCTACCAGCATTGAGTTGATTTTTATTTCCTTCTTTTCCAGGAGTGGTACCTTTGCTATTGAGCAACATGGCCAGGGTTTAGCTAAAAAGCAGATTGATTGAAAATAGGTCCAGTTGCTCAGTTGGAAGCATGTATGTTAACACATTGGGCAACTCTTAGGTTATGACATCAGTGTGTTTGAGGGCAAGCTTAGACAAAGCATTTTCCAAGACTCATCATTGGTAAAGTTTGTTTGGATGTTTAATCAAAATACAGTCAGTAAATACAGCCCTGGACTAGAGTTATCTCAGAGAAGTAGCTTACAAGATGGTCACCATTTGTTCTTCTGCTTCCTTAAGCAGCAATCTTGATACCCAAGATGTCCTGTTTATAAACTGTCATTTAGGAGGCCAGGGAGCAGAGAGCCATGTGATGGATCACCCTCAGCAGGCTGACTCCGCCTGTCGCTCTCACTGGCTCTAATTAAAAGACGACTAAGTCAGGGGTCTAAGGCAGGGATGACAATAGGGCAGCAGTCCCCAAAATAGCAGCAAAGGAAAATGGATGCCTTTGAGTGATTGCATGATGTCTGAATTAATGGCCAGGAAATGAACGATCATTGCATACTTAAAACTAGGCTTTTTTATAAAGCTTGTGATGCGCTCAAAGCCATATACTTGAACTTGAGGGAAATTGAAGAGTAGAATTTGTTTAGTTATTGCTTGACTGGACAGAATGCATATCCAAGCAGTGTTTAAACTAAGGAGAAAAACACTTTCTGTTACCGCTGTTTTAGTATTGATGTTTCTAAAATAAGCATGATCGTATGAAACTCATTTCGTAGACACATGTAGTCTCCAGCCAGTTGTTGACTTAGAGAAACAGCTTTTATTGCCATTGCCTGCTTCTGACTTATAATAATATTAGTTGGTATTTACATAGCTGTTTTTCTATAGAAACAAAGCTTCTAAGATCTCTCTCCCTCCTCCTCCTATTCTTCCTCCTCCTCCTTCTTCTTAAAAATATATTCTCATAGCACTTCTATTTGGCAATCAATGATAAGCATCCTTATTTTTCTGTGGCTGATTAGTTCAGTAGGTTAAAGCACCACACAGAAAAGGCTAAGGTCCAGCATTTGATTCCCCCATGGGGATGAGCTCCTCTAGGCTGCACTCCTAACCCCAGTCGCCATCTTGTAATGGTGCCCATTCATCATGGGCGGAAACGGGAGAAAGGATGAGGGTGGATCAGAGCAAATCCATCACCACTACTGGAAACCCAACTCATCATGCTGGCCTCACAGATTGGGGGCGGGGAGGGGTCAGGGAAGTCATTTTATGCAAACAACAGTGCAGTATGCAAATGGGGAAATTGAAGTACAGATACATTCTATTGCTGAATTTTAAGAAACTGAGCCTCTAGATCAACTTCAAATCCACATTATTTTTTTCTACTTTTCAGTCTGAATTTTTTAGACATAATCCTAAAAACATTTGCTGCTATCTAGCCTGCATCACATATGGGCAGCTAATTATTTCTTAAACTATCTTTTGTTCTAAAAATAACCATCACAAATTTAATAGTTGGAAAACAGATGTCAAAGTAAACCTTGCTCCCATATATCTTCTCACAGAGAATGGCCTACCTTAGAAGAGCCTATAGGGAATAAAGGAGAAAAAAAATACCAGAACATCACACTGACTTCCAAAGGCAGATGATTTTGGCTGACTTAGGAGACATTATTTTGGCCTGGTTTTTGTTTTTGCAGGACAGTTATTCTTAGAGTAGCTGACCTTCCTACTGCGAATTTCTTTTGTCTTGACTGACTTTGGTTCCTCAGTTTCTCCCCCCTCTTATTTATTTCTTTCCCCTCCAGCTGGTGATGCTTCTGAGAAGCCTGGCTGCTTTCAGCTTGCAGACAGTGCTGCAGGCTGCTCTCAGAGGCCCTTGGTGGCTGATGTCCCCACTGAATGTCTCCTGCGTACCAAGCCCACTATCAAGTTAACTGCAAACACCTCACTGAGATGAGAAAAATCTGGGCCCTTGCTCCTTAATTCATTCTGTTGAATGTTATGCTTTCCTCATAGAAGGCCTTTATGAATGTTCACTGAGTTGCAAAGAAGTCAAGGTCTGTATATGCTATTTATATGCTTCTCTGATGAGAGTGATTTGGCTTCATTTTCCAAAGTGCTACATCCACAGATAGCCGGTGTCCTCTTATCAGTTCAGGCAGGCTTTAACCTCCACCTCTGGTTTATTTCCTATTTATGAGTGGCCTCCGGGACTGGAGTCCCCTCCCCTACCCTCCCCTACCGTAGCCACTAGCATTATCCGACCCCACATATGTCCCGGCCACAGAGTGCCCGATTCTCACTGTCTAAAGATCCTGTCCCCCAGGGCTCTCCTTCCCTGATTCCTGTTCTAAGCTTCGGTCCCTCTGCCTGGCTGGCAAGTCTCTCCGCTTATCTCAAGCCCTTGCCCCACCCACACTCTCTCTGCCTTCTGATAAAAAAAAAAAAAACAGTGTCTTGATTATCCTGGGCATTAGGAGGGTAGACACTAGGCTTTCTATTTCAGGCTCACAGAGTCATAATTAAGAGCCACGCTTCGTGGATCAAACCCATCACTTTACAGCTGTGTGACCTTAGGCAAATTCCTTAACCTCTCTGGCCTCCATTTTTTCATCTTTCAGCATAAATAATATGCCTCACAGGTTAGCCTTTATAAAGCACTCAGAATGGGCCTGGCAAAGAGTACATGCTATATGTTACACAGTGGATGTGAATGTTTTCCTCCCCAGTCTTCCCTCTAATGATCTCGCCTTTTCCTTTCGAATTGTTTTTCTGGGGGTGGGGGTGGGGCTGGGAGGCGTGGGGTGGGGTTGTAGGTGTCGGCATCGGGAACCGGGCCTTGTCTGCCTGCAGTCCGTGGCCAAGACATAACTGCATGGTTAGTACGTTTTCTCGGAACGAGCTCATGTGAAGCCTTAGCCCTAGACGTAGGATCATGACTGCGGGTTCGGACCTGCCAAGCACAGGGTCCTGCTGGTTGTGGGAGCTGTCAGGTGCATGCGGAGTGTGTGTGTGTGTGTGTGTGTGTGTGTGTGTGCGCGCACGCGCGCGTCCTTGCAGTGTGTAAATCACGACGTATCTGTGTGGTCTGGGAGGTGTGTGGAGTATGGTATAAACCAGGACCTCTGGATGAAAACCTGTTTGGTACTGAGACACTCAGACGCATTTTTTTAGGATGAGAGGACGCAATTCAAGAGAATTAGAAACTCTAGAAAAGAAGGCATATTAGAGAGAGAAAAAAAAATCAAGAAATCATGGGGAAAGTTGCTTTTTGGGGAAAATTTAGCAGCTTTGGTTACTTTCTCAGTATTAACATGTACTCTCTGTATCTAGTGACCTAAATATGCCCCTGGGAGCGCCTGGGTGTCTCAGTCAGTTAAAAGCCTGCCTTAGGCTCAGATCATAATTCCAGGTCCCACATCAGGATCTTTGCTCAGTGGTGAGTCTGCTTCTCCCTCTCGCTCTACCTGCTGCTCTCCCTGCTTGTGCTCTCTGTCAAATAAATAAATAAATTAAATAAAAATTTTTTTAAAAAAGCCCCTGACCTTGACTATTAAGCAGTTATCAAGGATGTCTTTGTCAAGGGAAGGGGAAGGACCGCATCATCAGCCCTTTGAACTTCAAAATGGGTCCCTGCTTGGACCTACTTGGAACTCTCCATTTTCCTAATAAAATCCGCTTTTCACAAGTGCCCACAATCAAGCTAAAACCAAATCATTTTTTTCTAATCCATTTTATTATTGTTTTTCATTTGTGTTTGATGACCAGCAATGAGAGGCATAAGAGAACTACTATGTGTGTGTTTAACTCATTTAGAATAATCTATATATTTAAAGATAATTTCAGAATTTTGAAAGATAAAGGTGATTCTTCAGAGCCCATAGGGCACAGGCCATGTCTCTCTCTCTTTTTTTAAAATTATTTTTAAGATTTTATTTATTTATTTGACAGAGAGATCACAAATAGAGAAGCAGGCAGAGAGAGAGAGAGGGAAGCAGGCTCCCCACTGAGCAGAGAACCCGATGCGGAGCTTGATTCCAGGACCCTGAGATCAGGGCCTGAGTGGAAGGCAGAGGCTTAACCCACTGAGCCACCCAGGTGCCCCCCCACGTCTCTCTTGATTACCAAAACCAGAGGATTGCGCAGTGCCTTACCCATTAGGAGATGTTTAATAAATATTTATTGACTCAAAAGACAAAACAAATGAATAAACAAATGCAAAGCAGAATCAGACCTCTAAATACAGAGAATGAACTGATGGTTGCCAGAAGAAGAGGGGTGTGGGGTTGGGTAAAATGGGTAAAGGGCAGTGGGAGCTATAGGATTCCAGTTATGGAATGAATAAGTCACAGAAATAAAAGGTGTAGCTTAGGGAATG
Organism: Mellivora capensis; assembly: GCA_004024625.1. NCBI lineage: Eukaryota > Metazoa > Chordata > Mammalia > Carnivora > Mustelidae > Mellivora > Mellivora capensis. Next base: position 10,406 of record PISX010011259.1, on the reverse strand, counting down.
CAGTCAATGGTAGAGTTATAGCATTGTACAGTCGATGACACATGGTAGCGACACTTGTAGTGAGCATAGTGTAGTGTAGGGAGGTCAGATCACTATGTTGTTCACCTGAAATTAATGTAATGTAACGTATATCAACTATACTCCAATAAAAAAATTGTTTAAAATAAATTGGTCAACCCTCAAAAAATATACTGAGCAATATTATTAAAAATAAAATTGTGTGTAATTGCTGAATATACGGGCAAATGCGCCATCTGTTATATCATCAGTTAAACAGGATTTGGGGCTCATATACGTTTTGTCTCCACTGGGTTTTAGGTACATAGATATGGGTTGATAATTTTTGGTTCATGACATATTCTTATCACTGGGCCTAGTTTTATTGCTTCCTTATTATAATTTTATGATTTATTCTATATGATTTATACTATATTTATACTCCGTGATTTATACTGTAGTTTTATATCAAATGTCCACAAACCCTCCATCCAACACAGAAGCTCAGCCTTAACAACAATCTACATCTGACTTCTGGTTGCCCCCATCCCTTTGATCCTAGAAAGCTACCATCCAGAATTCTAAGAGTAATAATCCTCTAAAACATGTCTTATGGGGTGGAGGTGGAAAAGAAAAACACTCCCAAGTTTCAGACAACTAACTGGCCTAGGAATTTGTGCAGCAAATCCATATGCAAGTTGGAGACTGCCCCACATCTGTATCTTATTCAGGCCAGTAGAGTGTCTGGTCCGAGCCAATTTATCTTGGTGGAGAAGGCTTTGCAGGCCTGTGATGAAGGGGCAGGACGGGAGGAATTTCTTTGCCTTTGGATATGAAATGCTGAACAAAGACATGATAGTCTACTTTTTAAAGTATAGAATTAAGGCTGAATTTATGTTGTAGAATATCAGGACTGAGGTTCATCTTTAGATAAAAGCTTATAAAGGTCTTCCATGAAGAGGAATGGTCTCACTTACCATGTAATGAAGCTCTGGTCTCCATCCTTCAACTACTTTCAGCTCTTTGGCTTGCTTTTCCTGGTAGAACTTCCATATTCCTAAATAAGTGTATGCTTCTCTCTGTTGAGTCCTCACTCTTACTCATCACTGTTGAAGACCTAGCTTGCTTATGCCACCCTCCAGTCTTTCCCCATTACTTTTGGTAAGCTTAGCGTTTCTGAATTTATAAAATTATGATGGTCAGCATTGTTGTCTGAGCCAAGTAGTGTACCATGATTACATTTCTCCTATCATGTAACTTTTCCCTGGTGTTACTAATTATCTTGATTGCCACTGGATTTGTTTACTTTGTACCGATTTATAGGTCTTTCCATTCTTACAGCTGCTCAGTTCCATTTCCCTCAGAGTTAATTTATCTGATACTCTTGTCAGGTTCTCCCTACACCCTCCCTTCTGACTATTTCTCCTTGAAAACATCTTTCCTGGATCCTGGGTCTTCTTGTTCTAATCTGAACCAGTTGCTCTAAGGCGTGTGTCCTGGAGTTTTCCTTTGCCTCTTGCCTACATTGGATTCCCTATTTTCTTGAATCACATGCTTTCCTCATCCTTGTTTTGCTCACTTGTTTTGTGAGAAAAAAAGGCCTTGAGAAGGAGGGGCAGGAGAGTCAATCGTTTTAATATTTTGCCTCTCTTACATGATCTTTCTTCTGCCCTCACACTGGAATGATGATTTGGTTACGTAATTCTAAACTGAACACGCTCTTCATTGTTCCATTGTCCTCTGGGTTCTAATGCAGCCTTCTGGCATCTGATGCCATTCTTACTCCTGATCCTTTGTATGTCCGAGTCTAGCAATCTCCCATTTGGAAGCTACTGGGATCTTTACTTTATCCTTAGTGTTCTAAAATTTCCCATTGCGCACATTTTTCATTCATGATACTAGGCTCTCAAGGCTTTTCACTTTTCAGATTTATAAACTTCCGTTCTGGAAGTGTTTCTTATCTTACTTACTTGAGAATTTTCTGTTTTTCTTTTTGTCTGTTCTAATTATCAGCTGTTCAGTGTTCTACACTGATACTCTAATTTTCTCATATTTTTCTTTCATTGTCTATTTCCTTAGATTTTCTTGACTTTGTCTTCTGGTCCTTCTACTGGAGTTTTTCTTTTGGCGACCTGTTTTTCTTTTCTAAAGCTTTTCCTTATTATTTGTTCCCTTTTTAGAGCTTCACTTTGTTTCATGATGCAGTATTTTTTCTGTCCCCCTCTGTGGACATTAATTGTAGTTTTTTGGATGTTTTCTTCTGCTCCCTGTGTGGTTTCCCTTACCTTAGAGGTCCTCTCTTTCCTCTACCATATTTATTGGTTTACATTTCTGTCCAAAATCTTTGAGGATTTCCCCAAATGTCTGGTATTTCTTGGCGGTAAGTTTATAATTAAGATTATACAAGATCAAGGGCCATATTTAAAATTATCTTTAACATTTTATTTTTTAAATAGGAATTGTCTTTGATTTTCTGATATAAGTTTGATAAAATATTCAAGTAATGCAGAGAAATGAAAATTCTCTCATAATTCTGCCTTCTAGAGAGAACCATTATTTTTAAAAATCCTTCATGTTTTATGCATATATAAACTTATTTATATAAATGGAATTATAACATACAGTGTTTGAAACCTGTCTTATTACTACCACTAGGCCCTTTTGTCCTTCTATGTCAGTACACATACTGTACCCTTAATGGTTACAACATTTATTTAACCAGTCATCTATTGTTGGAAACATTTAGGTTTCCAATTTGTTTCTATTATAAGTAATGTTGTGCTATGTTTTGCTGTATACACATTTTTGTCCACTTGTCTGACTTCTTCCTTAGGAAGAAATTCCTAAAGGAAAATTGCTGAGAACATAGGGAGGTACATATTTAAGATTGGAGATACTGTTTGTACATGAGAAACTTAGCTGGTGAGGGTCACTGCAGAATAATCAGACTATGAATTGCCTTTTCTTTGACAAGTCCCCAGATGTAGTTCCATATTGGTCTATTCTCTGGGCCTTTCCATTAAGGGGCTGTAATCTTTTGTTAAGGGAGTATAAATTGGACTGCTGCATTTAGAAGGGAGGTGGGACAAGAGCCAGGCATCTCGTTGTTTCATATGAAGATGGGCAGCCACAGCCATCTCTCTGCTGCTTGCTGCTGTGCTTGTGTCCCTGAGTCTGTTTCTATTTCTCCAGAGAACACACTTCCCATCTGCTGGCCTTGCAGGGTAGAGGTGAGGAACCAAGACAGAGGAGGGAGTGAGTAACTGCTCTGTTAAAGAAGTTAGCCCAATGCTCTGGTTTCATGGGGCATTTAATTCCCACTTCTGAGCCCCTGGTGCTCCCCATTCCTGAGGCATTCCCAGTTTGGGGATTCTGTTGGCTGGGCTGGCTTCTTCTCAATGTCCTTCTGTGGTCACTTAGCTTTTACCCTTTTTGCTTGGTCAAGTCAACCACCCTTCACCTGCTTCCCACATGTGTATATTGTGGCCGGGGTTTCAGATGACTCAGGGTCTCATCAGAGATGGAGTTTGTGTTTTTCTTGTTTCTCCTGTGGGTGGTTTTCAGATGGGATATGGGTGATCAGAGAAGTCAATCTACAAAATCTTAAAGTTGGAAGTATACAATTGTTTAAATACAGTTATGATAAGGGTCCCCAAGAGATATGTAATGAGAGATTATAATAGTGGGACCTGCCAGGGTTTGGCCATCTGAGTAAGGAGGAAAAAAGGGTCTTGAGGAAAGAATATACTTGTTACCCATGAAGCAAATTGGTCAGTTGGTTATATCGGTCATTTTCTTTGAGACTTGGAGGACTTTGCCAGGCATTTTATCTTTAAAATTGGGTATATTAAACTTTATGAGGATATAAATTTTTCACAATTTACTTATTTTTAGAGAAAGCACATGAGCGGCAGGGGTGGTGGGGGCAGTAGGAAAGGACAGAGGGAGAGAAAATCTCAAGCAGATTCCCCGCTGAACACAGAGCCTGACTAGGGCCTCGATCCCATGGCCCTGAGATCATGACCTGAGCCAGAATCAAGAGTCAGACACTTAACTGACTGAACCACCCAGGCACCCCATGGATGTAAACTTTTTAAAAGCAACAAGTGCTTAAACTGCTTAAATACAATGTCCATTGCAATCTCTTAAAGTAAAGGTATATTTTATTGGAGGGTGGAGATTCTTACTTTGAAATGTGAAGTCATTTCAATATTTAAAAATACTTTCTTCAACTCCTTAACTAGTAGTGTGTGTTACTCTTTCTTCCTTTGAACATCCTGAAGCTCAGAAAACTGAATCTGTATGTCTCAGGGACCACCCCATTCTTCTTTTCACTAACCCGCCAATCAGGCAACTTATACTCCAAAAGGAAACACTGACACTTAATCAACAAAAGAAAGTTGTACTCTGTATCCTGTTTGTATGCCGACAAAAATAGCTCCTCAAAAATAGCAGATTGAAGTTGATAATAAAAATGTCCACTTTGATAGCGAGCCTCTCTCTATTCCTGAGATAAGCTCCACCATCCCCCAAAATGGGGTGTTGAGTTCAGCACGATCGTGTCAGAGTTGCTGTTTTGCACTGATGCAAATGTAGACATTTTACACTGACGGTTGCTAATAAAGACTTGCGTGGGACCCAGCTATTTGTACTTTTGTTATAGTCCCATTGTTAATATGCACAGTAGCACTTTTTTTTTTTTTTTTTTTTTTTTTTTTTTTTTTTTTTTTTTTTTTTTTTTTTTTTTTTTTTTTTTTTTTTTTTTTTTTAATGAAGGGTAAAAGCAGGAAGTAGTAACAAAAACCCATCGGTAGAGCTGTCCTCAGTCAGGTTCTTTGAGTTGTGGCGACCGGGCCTGCAGCATTCAAGGGTTTCCTTCACGGACCGAGGTTTAGAACAACCAATGTCAGCCCTCCCTCAGCTCCTGGGGCAGCCGAAGCTGTGCCTCAGGTACAGTGTCTAGAGGAATTGTCTCTAAATTCCGATCACATGTACATTTACCTATTTTTAGGAGGTTCCATGTTCTCTATGTACATCAAACAGAAAATTGAAGATGATCGAAGTAGTACACAGAAATAAAAAAATTTAAAATTTCTGCCCAGATCCCAGTATCCCATTCTGACTTTAGAGCCCACCAGTTTGAAGACAAGGCCCCATTTTATCCCTAAAATGCAAGTTCCTAGAATTTGTCTCTACCATAAGTCAATCACCCGGCCAGAAGGAGCAGTGTCTGGACAGGCTTAGGTAGGTGGTTTTTGTCTTCCCAATGTTCACCTAACCCTGTCATTTAGGTCACTCTGCACTCATGGAAAATTCCCTTAGCAAGGCATTGGTACAGAAACCCAGCTCCCAGAAATCATGTTCCCTTCTATATGATTTGAAAATCTTCTGCTGGCTATTTTTATGTCCTCAAAGTCCAGGACAAGAAATGGAACTTCTAGATTAGTTGCAGATGCCATCCCCTCCCCCTTTCGTAACTGGATGTGCTTTAATTCAAAAGGAAACTTTTCAGGTCATTAAGCTTCAATACACTTTAATGCCTTTGGGCTGTGGAGCTTGAAATCATAGAGAAGCCTGAATAAATGTTTTAAAAGGAAACCTGGAACACAAAGTACTTTTTTTCCCCTCTTACAGCAAATTTGTTTTTAGTTTTGTGATTTTCTGCCTTGTTGAAATAAAAAAAATCTTGGTCATGTCCAGACTGCAAAAGCCCCAGTGGACAGCCCAGCCCCACGCAGGAGTGGATGGGCCAAGTGTGAGGAGGTCTGGCTTGTCTTAGAGGGAGGAGGGCAGTGACCTCGGCCTCCTCCTGCTTGTAGTTTTAAAATAGTCCCAAGTGACCAGTTTGCATTCTAGGCCGTAGTAACTCTTTTGCAGAATGAATAATATTTTCTTAAGCACTCTTAAGTTCTCATTCACGGCCTATTTTACAAATGATTTAATGAATAAAAATATGCTGTTTATAAGTCCCCAAGTGCATATTTTTTAGAATGGCTAAGAGAGTCGCTTTGTTTACACACATTTAATACAATGGCCAAGTGGGATGTTATTGTGGTCAGGGCTCCCTCAAAATGATTTATGGGGAAAAGTGCTATCGGCCCGGTCATCTTTTTTCAGGATCAAATTCGATTTTAACACTTGATTTGCCTGAACTTGCACGGACTCTCACCCTCCCCTCCCTTTTCAAGTGGGGAGCCTAAGGTTTGTGGATACACAAATAGCTTGCGCCAGCGTGAGCCAAAGGCTCAGGCATTCCCGAGCAAAGTTGGGTTATCTGAAAATCTAGCCAATGTGCTGCTTATAAACTTAGAGTGCAACCTCCTTAGTCAGAAGAGCTCTGATAACCGAGATAAGAGCTGGGCTCTTCCCTCCAGACTGCAGAAAGTAACTGTCAAGCAAATTAATAATCGACCAAGGCCTTAGTGTACATACTGTTTGAAGCCTGGGGAAGCAGCTAATCATGTACAATCAGAATGCTAATAATGAATTGTTTCTCTATGTGTTAATCAGGTCCCTAAGTTACTTCTTTTTAGCAGTGTCCTGCAAGCTGTATTAGTTCTTGTGTGAGATTTAAACAAATAAAACGGCATTGATTTAAAATATTCTCTAATTCAGAGGACACTGAGTTCGAAAGTCTTACGGTACCATATGCCATCTTTTATGTAGCAAAGTGCTAGCTTTAAGTGTCCTAATTTTTATTTATTTATTTTAAGATTTTATTTATTTATTTGACAGACAGAGATTATAAGTAGGCAAGAGAGGCAGGCAGGGAGAGAGAGGAGGAAGCAGGCTCTCCGTGGAGCAGAGAACCCGACGTGGGGCTCCATCCCAGGACCCTGGGATCATGACCTGAGCCGAAAGCAGAGGCTTTAACCCACTGAGCCACCCAGGCGCCCCCTTATAAATTTTATTTATTTATTTATTTTTAAAAGATTTTATTTATTTATTTGTCAGAGAGAGAGAGTGAGCACAGGCAGACAGAGGCAGAGGGAGAAGCAGGCTCCCTGCTGGACAAGGAGCCAGATGTGGGACTCGATCCCAGGACGCTGGGATCATAACCTGAACCAAAGGAAGCCGCTTAACCAACTGAGCCACCCAGGCATCCCTAAGTGTCCTAATTTTTTAAATTAGCTTTATTCATAAATTTGCTGTCATCTAACCTATGGGGGGTGGGGTTCTGAATACTTTTATTGTTTAAATTTAACAATCATTCTCATTTTAAATATGAAATTTCTTTTGAAAAATCATCCCCCATCAAGAAAGAAAATTAAGTTTATTGTTTTTTAAGCAGTATCTTCATGAGCCACTCCATTAGGAGTAGCATAGCTTGAGACAAAATTTAACTGAAAAGAGTATGTCCTCTTAAATTGTTAAGTGGCCATATTAACATTTTATTTCCTTTTTAGGTGGACTTCCTAGGAATAATCCATAACTCTTGAATAAATTTCTAAAAATGTACCCTTTGTTGTTTTTGTGGTGTTTTAGGAATATCAGGAAGCTTATAATTCTGGTAAAATGGAAGAAAGGACTTAAGTATTTATTTCTCAGTAGCAAAGAGGACCCAATGATATTACACTTTATTATGAAGCCCCTGAATTTAAAAAAAGGAAAAAAATAACTATGGGTCACATATTTATACACCCCTGCAAAGGCAAAGTCAGTATTTGACTTGAGTTGTTTAACAAATATAGCCCAAATCAATCCAACTTCATCAATCTCAGGCCACTGAAAACCACGCAGAGGGATCTAGAAGTGTGCTGCCCAGGTCAGGGATGAGTAAACCAGAATTCTTTTGAAGAGGTAAAGCTTTAAGTTGTTAAGTGTTTAAAGTGAGAAAAGTCATTTTTTTTTTTTTAATTGGAAAACTGAGGTCAAGCTAGAGTGGTACAGTGCCCCTTTTCAGCTGAGAATAATATTGAATCGATTGGAGGGTGGGAGTTCTTGATGATCAGTTTTCAAATAAGGATGCCATTCTCTGGAATTCTGCATTAAACACAGTTTCATCTTCACCTTGAGAGGTAGTTATTCTCATCCTGCAAAAAGCATTTCCTGTGTGGTGGTAATAACACAATGAAATTTTATCAGGAGCCTCTGTAATGTATAGTAATCAATGAATCTAACAAGGATACATTTTATAAGAAAATCAGTAAGAGAAAATGATTATATTGTTGACTGGAGCCAGCATCCAGAAATGAAAAATAGAAGGGAAAATACCACTTTGCACTGGACGGGGTTTCAGTGTATATAATGTGCGGGGACCTTCTCTTTGAAGTTATTAGGTCTCTCATGAAACAACAGGCAGCGAAGGGATGAAAATACTTCAGCCCTTTTTAAATGTCAAAAACAACCTTAAAACCACTCTTTCATCTCTAATCTATTGTTTGAATAAAGTGCAGTTTTCTGTCCCACTGAAATGTTTATATGTTTCAGTTGAAATGTGTTATGAGCCACTGTTTGGAGACGCTCATATTTACAAATGGGAAAAACTATTCAAATAGTGAACTAAAAAAAAAATCAATGATGGATTCCACCAGATAGACCTCTGGAAAACATGGGAAATGAATTTTTTAAACCTCCGAGGACAGAAGATTTTGTACTTATGTGTCATCTACCCAGTGTTGTTTCTAAATACTCAGAAGAATGAACACATGTTTGGGAAAGAGCAATTGAAACACATTATAAAGCAGAGTACAAAATACTTAAGGTTTTGAAGTGTACTCAATGTAATTGAGACTATCTTTTTTTTTTTAATTAAAGGTTTTATTTATTTATTTGACAGACAGAGATCACAAGTAGGCAGAGAGGCAGGCAGAGAGAGAAGAGGGAAGCAGGCTAGCAGAAAGCCCGATGCGGGGCTCGATCCCAGGACCCTGGGATCATGACCTGAGCCGAAGGCAGAGGCTTAACCCACTGAGCCACCCAGGTCCCCGTGACTATCTTTAATAACCACTTTTTAATATGGCTATATAATTCCATCATAATCCTCTCATTTTTCTTCCCTAAAAAAGTATCTTAACTTGAAATTGTGAAAGTCAATAGATTGTTTAACAGGTGTTGTCATTAAATTTGAAATATGCATTTATTACCATAAATGCATCAGATTCTAGATTATGGTTTTATTTTGATACCTTAACTCTACCTATTTTTTGTTTTTTATTTTTTTAGAGAGAGAGAGTACGTGCATGTGTGCGGGGGTGGGAGGGGTAGAGGGAGAAGGAGAGAGAGAATCTTAAGCAGCCTCTGTGTCTGTGGCCCTACACCAGGCTCCATCTCATGCCCTGAGATCATGACCTGAGCCGAAATCAAGAGTCAGTCACTTAACTGACTGAGCCACCCAGGCGCCCCTTGATTCTTATTTTTATCCTTTTATTTTTAAAGTTTTATTTATAAAGGTATATGTAGATACAAATTTTTTAAAAAGACAGATTATTTCAAAGGCTTAAAATTAAGAACAGCAGCCCCTGACAGCCTTTCTCTCCTGACTCCTCTTCATTGGCAACAAGTTTTAAATCTTCTAACCTGTTCTAGTATTTGTGATCGTGTTTCTGAATAACATCCTTACACTGTTATTTAAAATTTTCTTTTTGGCCTTTAGGTATTACCTTTGAGTTTCCTACCTTTAATGGTGAGGTTTAGTTTTCACACCATTCCTCCCTGAAAACACCCTCACTCATTTTGGTTAGATCAATATTCAAAGCCTTTGACTATATACGTCTTTTCACAGCTGTCTCTGATGATACCAGTTCCTTTACTGTCTGTTCTGGTTATTCTTCCTGGAATCAACAAGTCTCTTTCTCTTTTTCATTTGCTTTGCTTTTCTGTTTTTGCTCTAGGTTATCCCCAAATCTTGGACAAAGGGGTAAGTTTTCTCGGATGACAATCAAATCAGGGAGTCCTTCTCTAAGACACATCCTTCCAGAATCCCTTTTCACCTTGCTCTTGTTTAGACTGGCTCCTGGCTGATGTCCAGCAAACTCCCTTTACCATTACTGCATAGATTCCCTATGCCTTTTTCTCTCTGTTGGATCCCTTGTTTCCTGGATCCCAAATCTTCCTTTTGTTTTATCACCCCGTTGGATAGTAAGCCTCTAGTCTAGTAGCTTCCTTAATAAAAAATGCAGAGAAAGTGATTTTTTAAATTTTTGCATTTCCAAAAATGTTTTTATACTGTCTTCACATTTGATCAATAGTTTGGCTACAAATAGAATTCTTTTTTTTTTTATAAACATATTTTTATCCCCAGGGGTACATGTCTGTGAATCGCCAGGTTTACACACTTCACAGCACTAACCATAGCACATACCCTCCCCAATGTCCATTACCCCACCCCCCTTTCCCGACCCCCGACCCCCAGCAACCCTCAGTTTGTTTTGTGAGATTAAGAGTCACTTATGGTTTGTCTCCCTCCC
>PISX010011258.1:0-66358 GCA_004024625.1 Mellivora capensis | reverse complement strand
TCAGTTGGTTAGGCAGCTGCCTTCGGCTCAGGTCATGATCCCAGCGTCCTGGGATCGAGTCCCACATCGGGCTCCTTGCTTGGCAGGGAGCCTGCTTCTCCCTCTGCCTCTGCCTGCCACTCTGTCTGCCTGTGCTCGCTCACTCTCTCTCTGACAAATAAGTAAACTTAAAAAAAATTTAAAAAAAAAAAAAAAAAAACAACTTGTATACAAATGTTCACAATAGCATTATTTATAATACCCAAAATGTGGAAACAACCCAAATGTCCATCAATTGATGATGATAAATAAAATATACTATTTAAGTATGTTATGGGTTGAATTGTGTCCCTGCTCTCCCCCAACCTCCAAAAGGTATGATGAAGTCCTAACCACCAGTGCCTCAGAGTGTGACCTTCCTTGGAAAGAGGATCTTTGCAGATGTAATCAGTTAAGATGAGGTCATACTAGAGTAGGGTGGGCTCCTAATCCAATATGACTGGTATCCTTACATGACAGCCAGGTGAAGATATGGCATAAGGAAGAATGCCATGTGACAACAAACAAAGACACTGGTGCTATGTAGCTATAGGCCAAAGAATGCGAAAGATTGCCAGCAAATCTAGGAAGATTGCCAGAATCTAGGAAGGAATGAAGGATTCTTCTCTACAGGTTTCAGAGAGAGCGTGGCCCTCCCAACACCTTAATGTTGGAATTCTAGCCTCTAGATCTGCAAGACAATAAATTTCTGTTGTTTTTTTTTTTTTTTTTTTTTTTTTTTTTTTTTTAAAGATTTTATTTATTTATTTGAGAGAGAGGCAGTGAGAGAGCATGAGCAAGGAGAAGGTCAGAGGGAGAAGCAGACTCCCCGTGGAGCTGGGAGCCTGATGTGGGACTCGATTCCGGGTCTCTGGGATCATGACCTGAGCCGAAGGCAGTCGTCCAACCAACTGAGCCACCCAGGCGTCCCAATTTCTGTTGTTTTAAGCCACCTAGTTCATAGCATTCTGTTATGGCAGCCCTAGGGAAATAACCTGCCATATGATGGAATACTATTCAGCCATGAAAAGGAATTAAGTACTGATACATGCTACAGCATGGACAAACCTTGAAAACATTATGCTAAGTGAAAGAAACCAGACACATGATACTATTTATTACAGGATTCCATTCACACAAAATGACCAGGATAGGTAAATCTATAGAAGGAGAGTTTACTAGTGGTTGCCTAATGCTGGGAGGGTAGGGGAGGGAAGAGGAAGGAGTAGAGAGAAAATGCTAAGTGACTCCTAATGGATACAGGGTTTCTTTTGGGGGTGATGAAAATGTTCTATAATTAATTATAGTGATGGCTGCATAACTCTGTAAATATACTAAAAACTACTAAATTATATATTTTCAATGGGTGAACTCCATGGTATATGAATTATATCTCAATAAAGCTGTTTTTAATAAAAAAATTAGGAACACAATTAAGAGAGTGATACGACAGAGAATTAGGATGGGGTGGGGTTACCTGAAATAGAGCATTAGGGAAGGGTTATTGTAAAAAGTAATGTGTGACATTTGAACTAAAACTTGAAGGATGAGGACAGCTGGGAGAAGAGCATTCCAAACAGAGAGAATGGTTCAAATGTCCTAAGGTAGAAATAAGCCTGGCAAAGTTAATGAACAAAAGAACAAATATGGCTACAGTGTAAGTGAGGTAGAGACTGGTATGGGATGAAGTTCACTGCGAGATAGGGGCTAGTCAGTATGTTAATTCTATAAAATTTCAGGTAATCAAGGTAACTACGATAAAATTTATAGGCAACTTTACTTCATCTCCAGTCCTCAATATGCACCTTTAAGCCCCAACAGGTTTATATAACAACAGTTATTTCATTAATATCTATAACCATAACAATTAGTCTTATACGTGTCCCATTCTAAAAGTTACCTGAAACTCTTGGGTTTGGGTCAGCACAGGCATTAGCAACAGAAATCTCAGATAGTCAAAATCAGTACAAATTCATCCGTAGGCCAAGAGTTTCAGGTCTTGAATGCATGAACATCATAGTCAAAGCCTGATTCAAGGTCTGTCAAATAGCAGTCCACATAAAACCAAATCAACGCATTCTAGGTATCAGGAATTTTCGAAGATTCATGGAACATTCCCTGACTCAAAGAAAGCTCCCATGACTCAAAAAAGAGGGAAAAAAATCAGACCACCTTTAGGAATAAAGTGAACTAAATGGGTGTTTAACTTAATATATGTGCCCCCAGTCGGTTCACCAATTCCTCCCCTTGGGACAAAGACAACATTTTAAAGAAATATTGGTGTTAATTCAAAAGCCTGCTTTTCCCCTTTTGGCCTCAAGTTGAACAAGTTTCAGCAAGCAAAGGTGATACAGCAAAGTTCAAGAAGGGCAATGCTCTGCCATTCTGAACACTCCCTTTTTATTTTCACTTAAATAGTTTTCCCCAGTCTTATACTGTCAGGCAGCTTTGTGTCAAACACCTGTTGACCTCATTATGAAAGTACTTCAATAACATCCACATGTGGGCCTAAGGAGCGCATGTGAAAATGTAACAAAGATGTAAGATAACGGGTATATAAAATCTGAGACGTAAACAAAATTGGCCTACTTATAAATCTGAAGTAACAAAGCGATGTTAACCAGAAGCCAAGGTTACAAATAAATCCAGTAAATGTATCACCACACATTTGTATATAAGTCCACCTCTTTCCTAATTAATAGACAAATCTAGTATAAGGTAGTAAAATAGTATTCTTTCCTATTTTCCAAGAGAGGAAAAAAATTCTAACTTCAAGGCTACCAGTAAAGCTTAAAACAAAACAAACAATTCTAATGTGAGCAAAATTAGTAGTAAATTGGACTTACTGTTTGGCCTGGTTAACATGAACCCCTAGTGTATAGCTCAGCCATTTATAGGTCACCTGCAAGAAGAAGAAATTGTTTAACATTAGATGATCCCAGAGTGCAGGTCAGTCCCAAGGGCTCCTAAAGATTCCTACTCTGAGATGATTTTGCCACCCTAGTTTTTCCTAGAACCATCCACCTGGGCAGGTAGGAGGACTGAGATCTTTATCTTACAAATACTAAAAAGTTTGTTTCACAGGCTAATTAACCGGAAAGTCTAAAAAGAAAGGCTGAATATACAAAGAAAAAGCTCTCATTTCCCTCACATTTTTTTGTTTTACTGGTGCCCTTTATTCACATTCTGTCCTTTTTTGTAGCCACCACTAATAACTATTAAAACTCATCCAGAAAGTGGATTACTTTGAAGTGTAAGACTCACAAACTTCTAAGAAAAGTCACAGCCATACAAACATTAACAGGCACAGATGGTGCGGGGGCCAGGGAATGAAAGAAGTTGGTGAATACTGTATCTGGGGTTAGATTACAATCTGCTGGCATCAAGACTTGACCTTCCTTCCATCTTTCCTTGAACTCTCCTGTCATTTTTCACTTCCTTGTATGCTCCTCACCTCTCGAAGTCTTCCAATTCTAAATGCTGAGTTTCCAACAATTAAGACTTACATAGGTGAGGCAAAGCGTTAGCAAAAGAGACTAACCTAGGTTGGAAAACTGCCTATCCCTTACTAACTACAAATACATAAGTTATTTGGCCCCTCTGCTTCAACTTTCTTTTTTAGGGATCTTTCCACCGCCCTCTGGGTGAGTCGCTGTAATGATTAAATGTAATAATATACATCCCAAGTTCACAGTAAGCACTCAGTTATCACGGTTTGCATTCACATTCATTATCTCACTGGATCTTTCATTCCTCCCTAGGAAGCAGGTCAAGCCTAATACCAAATTTCCTAGGGGAGGAAACCGACTGTTCAAAGGTTTAACAAGTGGTCACTGAACCCAGTTAGGACACAATTTCCTCAACAGTAAACCTAGGACTTGAAACTCCAACCACCTTATGAGACAGGTGTAGAAACGCCTTAGAGATATTATCTAGGGGCGCTTGGGTGGCTAAGTGGGTTAAAGCCTCTGCCTTCGGCTCAGGTCATGATCCCAGGGTCCTGGAATCAAGCCCCACATCAGGCTCTCTGCTCAGCGGGGAGCCTGGTTCCCCCGCCTCTCTCTCTGCCTACTTGTGATCTCTGTCAAATAAATAAAATCTTAAAAAAAAAAATTATCAGTGCCCTTCCCTCCACGCCTGTCCTTCTTGGACCCTGCTCCTTGCCAGTGCCCAGCACGCCCACCCAAGGGACGCGGACTTGCGCGACCCAGAGAAATCCCCCCCGCCGCAAGTCCTCGCTCGTCCTAAGACACGAGACGTGGGGACTTGTCTCCCCTCCGCCAGTCCCCACCAGGCCAAGAGCAGAGGGGTCAAGGCCCCCACCACCCTCGCCGGGCCCAGGACTCCAGTCGCATGCCCACATCCCCCAGTCCTAGCTCCTCACGATCTTGTTCTGGTCCGTGACGAACTCGTCTATGTTTTCCAGATAAAGCTGGTCCGCCATGGTGCTACGGAGCTGCAAGCCCCGCCACCACAAACGCAGCTCCCGCCGGCGGGAAACGTCTTTCTCTCTCCCGGGTCCCGGGTCGTTTCCCACAGTAACGGAGGCGACGCGCTACGGCGGCCGCCGGGGGGTCAAACTAGTCTCGGAGACGGCGCAGACTCAAGTAGGCGGAGCTAGTAAGTTGGAGCTGCCGGAAGTGAGGCGCTTGCAGTGTGCTGGTGATGTGGGGACCTTGTATTTGGAGCCGTGGTTTCAAATCTCTCAGTTTACAACCTAATGACTAACCCAGGACAAAATACCTCATCTCTAGGAGCCACAACCTTACCACCTGTAAATTGATAAAATAATCCTTGCCCTTTCATACCTTTATTCATCAAAGGTGTGTCAAGTACCTAGTCCAGGCACTTCTTAGATACTGGGGACACAGCAGTGAATGATAAAGACAGAAATAAACCAGTAAATTTAGTAGAGTGATGCCACCTGGGATAAAATGCTGCCTGTTATAATTCCTCAGAACTGAGAAATTACGGATAGTTTTCCAGAAGGGATGGGCGAAGAGAAATATTTCAGATAGAAGCAGGACAATTTGCTGGGAAGAAAAAAGAGTTGATTGTACCTAAAATGTTGGGAGAAGAGTCCAATGAAGAGAGGTGAGACTTGGGAGAAGGTAATTCATGCTGCACCTATGAGGCTGTGTGAAGGGGCACAAGAATTTTATTCTCAGGAAAAGGTTTCATGTTGGGGGATTTCAACTAAAATTTCTCCTAACATCAGCTAAAGTACCATCAGCTAAAGCAAAGTAAAATAAGATCAGCTAAAGTAAATTGATTTCAGCATAAGCCAGTGTGGCATGGTGGAGGGTGGCATGGTGGAGGGTGGCATGGTGGAAAATGGAGCAAGCTCTAGAGTTAGACCCTGGATTTGAATCCTGGTTTTGATCATTGTTGTGTGATCTTAAGTAAGTCATTTAATCACTGCAAACTTGTTACCTGATCTGTAATACCGAAGTAATAATAGTACTCACTTAAAAGTTTTGTTGCAACATGTACTCATTCAGGACAGCAATAGCCCACTAAGGGCCAGGCACTGTTCTGGGTCCTGGAGATATAGCCATGATCAATAATACACAAGAGCCTCTTCACGTGTAGCTTACATTCTAATAAAGATATTTGAGGGATGGTAATGGATAGCGGTAGTGGAAATTGAGAGAACTGAGTGACTTTGGTTTTCCTTTTAGAGTCAGCAAAACCTGCTGATGAATCGGATGAATAGAATGTAGGAAAGACAGGAATGAAGGAAAATACCTAGAATTGGAATCTAAATCTTTAGGTAAATGGTGATGCATTTGACTACTGAGCTGTGAAGACAGAGAAGAACAGATGAGAAAATCAAAGAATTCTATTTGGCCATAGTTGTAATTGAGAAAACATATATAAAACCCTCACATCATGCCTGCACACAATAAAATCAATAACAGATGGGTTATATTACTATACACTAGCTATGCCATATCAGGTGCCTTGAGAGTGAGCTTCTATCTAGCTCCTATAGCAACCCTGCAAATGGATTGTGTTTGTCCATGTTTTATAGACTAGATTGCTGAGTTTTAAGAGAGGAGAGATGAATTTTCCAGGCCATGGGGTTGAGTAGTAGTTCTGGGATTGGAATTCAAGTTTCTTGTCATTGTTCCACTAGGATGGGAAGTAAGTCAAGATAATTGACTAAAGTCTTGACACCACCCCCCAAATGTGAGCAGATAATACCGTATAGGATACCTGCCCCAACATGGGCCAGATATACTAGTATTAAAAGATTGCATGGCTTTTAGAAGCCAGATCAGTGGTTAACCTTGGGAGGTCTACCCAGCTTGAACATTCCTACCCCAGGGGAGAGGAGCTGAATGGAACACATGTGGACTTTGGAAATCTATTTTTCTTTTAAAAATCAAGGATACAAAAACCTGGGCTTGAATCCCAGCTTTACCACTTTCTGTGTGGCCTTAGGCAAATCACTGAACTTTTCTAGTCCTCCATTTCATGATCTTTAAAAGCAGGGCCAATAAAACACAGTGGTATATTAATAAATGTTTAACAATCAAATTTAAAAAGCCCTGATTTGTAGGGGCTGGCAACATCTGTGGTGTATATATTGCCATCATGGCAGATTTCAAGCTCCTGATATTGATGTTACTAAACGAAGAGTTAGGTAAATACACAAGTATCACACCATTACTTCCACAAGAGCACATATGGCAGTAAAATGTAGTAAAATAATTAGGAAGTGATGATATTTGAATATTTGTTGTCTTTGTTTTTAATATAATTTAATTGTGATTTTACATAATTTAATTTTTAGCAACAGCTCTTGTGAACAATTAATAAAAGGAAACCTAGTTTGGAATAGACTTGGGTGGTCAGCAGGGGGAGCTCTCAAGCTCTACCATTCCTTGTCAATTGCAGACCTAACAGGGTGTGTTCTGTGCCTGGGACATTAGCAATGTAAAATTAACTCATCTTATTCCAGGCATCTGCAACGTTTTCCCTATTTAAATGTAACCGGCAAATCTCCAAAGGGGAAAAGTACCACCATTTCTACCTCTACCTTAATAATGCTCTTTAAAGGGGCGCCTGGGTGGCTCAGTGGGTTAAGCCACTGCCTTCGGCTCGGGTCATGATCTCGGGGTCCTGGGATCGAGTCCCGCACCGGGCTCTCTCCCTCTCTCAGAGGGAGCCTGCCTGCCTGTCTACTGTGATCTCTCTCTGTCAAATAAATAAATAAAATCTTAAAAGAAAAAAAAATAATGCTCTTTAAAAAAAAATAAATAAATAAAGATAATTCAGTCCCTTTTCCTTAAAGATGAAGCTTCACATCAGTGTCGAAAACAAGAACAGTTCTCCAGGAATCAGAACAATCACCAATGTATTTCCTAAGCAAATGAGGCCAGACAAAACTTGGGGATGGTAGTGTTAGCTGATACCAGAAGTGGGAGCCACAGGATCAAGATTCTCCAGTCTTCATGCTTTAAAAGATGTTGGCATTAGAAATAGAAGACTGATCCTCCTATTTCCTCCTTTTCATCCCCACTTCATCCCAAAAATGACTGGTATCAGAAAATCCAATGATTGTGATTGTGACAGGGCCTGGGATGGGAAATCTACACTGGATCCAATATATGGGAGAAAATGAGGAATGGTCAACCTCAATGCAGGCAGGACCACCAGATTGAGAGTAGGAGAAAGAGGCCAGGCCTCTGACCAGGAAAGGGGGCCTGTGGGAGCAGCTCAGGAGCCTCACCAGCTACCTTGGCTACAGGGCTGCCACAAGTCTCTGGGGGATAGCATCTCAGGCAGGAGAATAGGTCAGGTCAGAAGGAATACAAGATTAAGAATTACTATCTAGGGACCATATAAATGTCCACAGGTCATTCCAGACACCTGGGGACCCAGAACTTATTAACACCAAGGTATTTAGCATTAGCTCACTCATACATTCATTTATCAAGTATTATTCAAGGCCTCCTGTCTATCAGGCCCTGTGTGACTATTGAAAACACAGCATGGTCTTCATCTCTGGGAGTTTAATCTGTGAGGAGTAAACAGCTGCCCTGTGCAGGAAGCACGGGTTGCCATAGAAACCTGACAAAGGCAATTAATTCAATCTGGGGATTAGAAGAAATGTAGGGAAAACTGGATTTAGGTATCCAAGAGTAGATGGCATGTATCCTTTCACTTTAGATGAAATATATAAGAAATGAAACCAGAGTGCTGTTAGTGTTACAGCTTCTAACATGCACGACAAGCTGATATAAAAGAGTTATTTCGTGAGAACCTGCGTACCTTGCACAGACTGTCTTGTGGAATGTTCAGCTATCAAGGCCAGGACACGTCAACCTTCTTCACAGCTGGGGAGCCAAGAGCCCAGGGAAGCCTAAAATAACACGCTGTTCTAACACACCTTATCAGTTCTACAAAAGTCAGTATAAAACCCCTCAGTTACCAAAACAAAGTGGGTGAGCCAAGAGGGCACTCAGACACTGGTTCCCCTGTTTCCCACCCACTGCCACCCCACCGCGCCCCCAAGCCCACGCCTGCACCTCAGCCTGTTTACTTCTCAGCTCAATCACCAAAAGGTTCACTTCGCTACCTTTGTTGCCTCAGTCACACAGAAAAAGAACAGGAAGATCCCTTCACCCTTCCATCTTGCAATTGCTTTGTATATGATTTTCTTTTCCCCATCCCTTTGGGGGCTGGAAGGGTGCTTTGGAGGAGTGTGTGTCCATATTTTTGCTGTAAGCATCTTTGCTGCAAGCATCTTGGCCACATAAGTAATTAGCCTAAAGGCAATTTTGTCATAAAAGATAAAATCACAAAAAAAATTAAAAAGGGACATTCATTAAAAAGGACATAATTGGGGTGCCTGGGTGGCTCAGTCGTTAAGTGTCTGCCTTGGTCATGATTCCAGGGTTCTGGGATGGAGCCCCATGTTGGGCTCCCTGCTCAGTGGGAAGCCTGCTTCTTCCCCTCCCACTCCCCCTGCTTGTGTTCCCTCTCTCACTATATCTCTCTCTGTCAAATAATAAATAAAATATGTTTTTAAAAAGTTCTCATCACCAGGAAAAACATTTTTTAAAAAAGGACATAATTAAAAATGAATAACAAAATTAAAAGGATCTTATGGCAAAATATGAAATATTTGAATACATTCAAAATGCATAGTGTAGATTCATGGCCATGCTGTGTAAATAACTTGATTTTATTTTGTGGATTATACCTAAGCATTAGTCTTGAAAGTCTTTCATTCACAATATTATAATTTTTTTTTTTGCTTGTTGATTCATCTCACTGAACATCAAATGTTTTTTGCTAAAATTTCTTCCTTCATGAAGAGAGGTATCAGTTTCCAAAGAGTAGGATGCGTATCTGTAATTGAACTTTGTGTTGCATTGTGAAAGACTTCTACACTGTTGTTTGTTCTTGGCATATTGCCAAATGTCCATTGATAGATATTACAAAATTCTATGGGAAATGTGGGTTCAAAACTCTGTGCTACTGTATAGTCCATTACGAGGGCTAAGGTTCATACAATGTAAAAACGGGAGTACTGCATTAATGGAGAAATGAGACCAAACTCAACCAGGGGATGAAAACAACAAACTGTCAAACCAATCAACTACTTACCTTTTTCTTTTGTGACACTATTGCCTTACAGCCAATTAGTTATGTGACAAAGATGCTTGTGGCAAAATTACCTAAAACCAGAGGGGTGATGGCAAAAGTGAAGATAATTGGAAATTGGTTATGGGAAGTTTTGTCCTAAGCACACCATTTCTGAATTATTAAATTGGGGACAGGAAGGGGTAAGTGATGGAGGCTTGGCATTCAGAGCTAGAAAGAAACATGATCCTTCCCTAGAGACCCCTGCTCTCTGGCCCCCAGCACTGCTGGTTGGGGAAACATCCTGAGGAGATGTCACGTGACCTCAGCTTTGGTATGGAGTAAAGGAGGGTGCAAAGGTCATTCTAGACCCAGTGGAGACAGTAGCTGCTCTCTTTGCCTCATTGTCTCATGGTTGGGAGTGAGGGTGGTCACTCCCAGGTATCACTGCTTCTCTCTCTGCGACTATTCTGTTTGGCTTTGCCTTAATCATAGTTTCTACTTCCTCGTGGTTTAAACACAGCCATAAGTTACTGGAGCTCATCTACACCACTACCTCCAAATTTTCCCACATTGTTATAGATGCTCTTAACAATTCTCCATTCTGTGCACAAACAACAGTGTCTGTGGGTCTGGAAGTGCGACAGCGACAGCTTGAGAGTTCTTGATATTAGATAACTCCAGGCCACTAGCCGTAGAACATCAAACCAAGGGGTTTGGGTCCATGGGTCCAGGGGATAATCAATGCTTCCTTATGACCCACAGTGTTTTGTTTTGTTTTTTTTAAGTGCCATTCTAGAATGTCCAAAGGAATCAGGATTCTGTGGCTCTAGATTGATCACAGAGTCAAGGAAGGAGAGGCGATGGTAGATGGCTGAGATTGGCCGGTTCCAGTTTGCCCAGTGGAGTTGAGAATCTCGATGATTCTTTGTGGTTCTGTAATGCCAAAAGCAATCAAGGCTCCAGGGATCCAGGGTTGTCCATTATTAAAACCTGGAAGGTCTAAGCAGCACCTAGAACTTGGCAGTTCTGGGAGGGGGACTCGGGATTTGATTGGCAGCATTTCTGGGCTGACCCAGAAAGGGAGGGCCCAGATAAGACCCTGTGGATAACATGGCTGGTCATGGGGCAAGGGAAAGAGAGGCCCAAGGCTGATGGGTCAACGATGCTCTGGAATCCTACACCTAGCAATGTGTGTCTATTTCTTAAAAGATGTGATACATACGTGTATTATATATATAATATAAATACAGATATCTAAAAAAAAAAAAAACAATTCTCCATTCTGTAATTCCTAAATGGTTGAGTCTGGTTTGCTAAGCTTATCTTAGGAGCTGGCCTTTTAAATCTCAGGTTATCGGGGTGCCTGGGTGGCTCAGTGGGTTAAAGCCTCTGCTTTCCGCTCAGGTCATGATCCCAGGGTCCTGGGATCGAGCCTCACATTGGGCTCTCTGCTCCGCAGAGAGCCTGCTTCCTCCTCTCTCTCCCTGCCTGCCTCTCTTGCCTACTTGTAATCTCTGTCTGTCAAATAAATAAATAAATAAAATCTTAAATCTCAGGTTATCAGGGCACCTGGGTGGTTCAGCTGGTTAAGTGTCTGACTCTTGATTTTGGCTTAGGTCATGATCTCAGGGTCATGAGATGGAGCCCAAGATTGGGATTTGTGCTGGGTGTGGAACCTGCTTAAGATTCTCCCTCTGACCCTCCCCCACAAACAAACAAACAAACAAATAAATCTATCTCAAAGTATCATTATCTTTTTCAGGATACCGAGCAGCCATGGACAGTTCTCTTGGACAGGTGCTCTTTTACTCATTCCTCAGTCACTCATTGAATTCCTTCTATGAACCCACTATATATATGAATACAGTAGAATACAAGATGCTCAGAAACAGAGTTAGACTAGGGATCCACAACATCTAGATGGGCCTTCAGAGGGGAGTAGATCACCCAGGGACAGAGCAGAAGGCAGAATCCTAGGGAACATCAGCAGATAAGAACACACAAAGAACAAGAGGCCTAAAAACCAAACTGAGAGAGAAGAGGAGCACTGAGAGGGCTCAGTGTGGAAACAAAACACGTGATTTTGAAGGAGGGAGTTTGCAACAGTGTCAAATGCTTCCCTGAAATGGTGTTAGGTAGGGGTTGAGAGGAAAGCATTGGATTTGGCAGTCAGGAGGCCTCTAATGACACGGGCCCCAGAAGCAAGAGGCACAAAAGCCAGATGACAATGAGTTAGGAGGGAGAAAAAGTAAGAAGAGGAACTAAAGATGGAGGGTAAAGACAACTCTGGCCAACTTACCATGTGGAAATGGAGAGATGGTTGGGAGTGAGGGTGGTCATGAACTTCACAACATATCTACCCAAGAAATAGGGGTGGGAGGTGATGGAGGACATTTCTCTTAGAAAAAAGCATGACACGTGTTCTGGGGTCTTTTCCATCTGGACTGTCCTCAGTAGGGATCCCCCAGAAACTTCAGACCAGATTCTGCAGGAGGGCATATGGTAGATCCTCAGTTCCCACGGAATGGAAATTCCTTGAAGCATTTTCATCCCTGAATTCCCAGCACCCAGAGTGGCCACAGCTGGCACAGGGGAGGCCTTTAGCAAATATGCATTGACTGGTAACTGAATGGCCGAATGAATCAATGGATGGATAAAAGTGAATTAAATATTGTTCTATTCTATAATCCTCTTGTGTTTATCCACAAAATATTGTTTGTGGAAGGTGTTGTCTACCTTCCCTTCCACCACTCAAACTATTACATAGTCTGTTATCACAGTGAGCGTTGCTGATAAACTAACTGGGGAAATCCAGCTTCCTTCAGAGGCCCAGTGAACAGAAATGACATGGTTGGGGGGGGAGGTGCATTTATGGGCTAAGTTAGGACCAAACACAGGTCCTAAACATGCTTGAGAGCTGCAGAGAGTACTGCTGCTGGAGACCCCAAAGGGAGGCTTCATACATTCCTATTTATATAAACTTCATACACAATGTTTTATCTAGTAATTTTTATCTAGTAAATTGTCCATGGATTGACTAATTTGAATTATCTTACCTTTCAATATTTTCTCCTAAGACTCTGGAGTAAAAACAAAATTAAGAGGTAAAGTTTACCCAAACAAATTATCCTCATTTCTCCTTTCTCTGTCCATGAGGAGATGACTCCATCACACCTTTGATTTCTCTGTACCTGTTCAATTTCAGGACATCCTTTTCATTGGTCTGCTTTTCTTAACTTGTTTTTCTGCTTATTAAGGAAATTCACATTCATCTTCATCTTCTCCAGCCTAATCTCTGTTCCAATCTTGCACCATGGTCCATCATTAACACAAGTTCAAGGATAATATTTCTCTTTCTTTCTTTTTTTCTTTTGTTAAAAAGGTGGGGGTGGAGGGGATCAGAGGGAAAGGGGGAGAGAGAGAATCCCAAGCAGACTCCATGCCCAGCTCAAAGCCCAACACAGGGCTTGATCTCATAACCAGATCATGACCTGAGTGGAAATCAAGAGTTGGGTGCTGGGGCGCCTGGGTGGCTCAGTGGGTTAAGCCTCTGCCTTCAGCTCAGGTCATGATCTCAGGGTCCTGGGATTGAGCCCCGCATCGGGCTCTCTGCTTGGCAGGGAGCCTACTTCCCCCTCTCTCCCTGCCTGCCTCTCTGCCTACTTGTGATCTCTCTCTGTGTCAAATAAATAAATAAAATCTTAAAAAAAAAAAAAAAGAATTGGATGCTTAACCAACTTTGTCACCCAGGTACCTACCCCCAGGTTGATGTTTCTAAAACACAGATATGATGATGTTACCGGCCACTTAAAACAATAACCCAGGGGTGCCTGAGTGGCTCAGTGGGTTAAGGCCTCTGCCTGCAGCTGAGGTCATGATCTCAGGGTCCTGGGATCGAGCCCTGCATTGGACTCTCTGCTCAGTGGGGAGCCTGATTTTTCCTCTGCCTCTGCCTGCCTCTCTGCCTATTTGTGATCTCTCTCTCTCTATCAAATAAATAAACAAAATCTTAAAAAAAAACAGTAACCCAATTGTAGAATGCTTTCATCACCCTCAAAATATTCCCATGTGCCTTCATTCCCCACTTATACAATGAATCCCTGTTCCCATTCCCGACTCCAGATAACCACTCATCTTTTCTCTGTCTTTATAATTTTGTCTTTTCATATAGATGGATCCTATAATGTTAGTTATTTGTGTATGGATTCTGTTGTGGGCTGAATTGTGTCCCCCCTCCAAACCCAACCATACATTGAAATTCTAACCCCTAGTACCTCGGAATGGTTTTTAAAGAGGTAATTAAGTTAAAATGGGATTATTATGGTGGACCTTAATCCAGTAAGACTGGTATCTGTATAAAAAGAGTAAATTCAGACAACATACACAACTAGAGGAGAGACCAAGTGAAAACACAGGCTCAGCAGAACTGCCTCGTGGGAGGAACCACTGTTCAGATGGGTACACTATAGATGGAAAAGGTAAAGTCCCCGATGTTTAGTGACTTTTTCCAAGCTCACACACCAGAAAATAACTGAACGTGAGACTTACATTGGGACTTCTTAACCCCCATTCAGTCTAGAATTCCTGATAGACTCCTGGGAGAGAAGGCTGGGTGCGGGGAAGGACATTCAGCGTCCACATGGTGACAGAGTAGCTTGTGTCTGGTGTCATTATGAAGCCAAAATTGGCTGGAGTTAATGAATGACCAAACCAAGTTTTATAAAAATTAATCTGGTATCATAAAGTGTCACTCATTGGTGGACTTTGGTAATTCCACCCCTTAGCCCTTGTCCTCATTCCTAGAGTTTTGCAACAGCCTCCAACTTCCTTTGGTATCTCCTGCTCCAACCCTTTCTCCTTTCCCCACATCCTTCTCTAGCCACACTTTGGGCTCTGTGCCATTACATCCCTGATGCTTACCAGAGCACAGATTCTATTCATGGATTTTATCCAGGAGCTGGCTGGGCAGCTTCTGGGTATTGGGAAAAAAGACCTCCCTGTACCTCAGACACCCATTCATAAAACAAGGGGCCCAGAACTAAGGCCTTCCAGATCTGACCCTTTCAGAGGGTAGTGCTCAAACCCTAATAAAGGACTGGCAGGGGCACCTGGGTGGTTCAGTGGGTTAAGCCTCTGCCTTCAGCTCAGGTCCTGATCTGAGAGTCCTGGGATCAAGCCCTGCATCGGGCTCTCTGCTTGGCGGGGAGCCTGCTTCCCCCCCTCTCTCTGCCTGCCTCTCTGCCTACTTGTGATCTCTGTCTGTCAAATAAATAAATAAATCTTAAAAAAAAAAAAAAATGACTGGCAGGTATGGACGGTCCATGAGCCGCAGATGGCAGAGTCACGTTCCTTCGTCATCTCCCATTAGGAGGCGCTGATGCTCCTTCTCACAGGAAGAATAACACTGACTAGGATCTCAACACTAATTACAAAACACTAGGAAGGTCAATCTTTAAATTGAATTTATTGCCAATTTAAAGAACAGGGGATTTCACATTAAAAATCAGATTTCTGGTCTTATTTATTAATCCAAACATCTAGCTGACATCTGCCAAGGACATTTTGCCATTGGTCCAAGTGCTTGCTCTGTTGTTTTTCTTTTTTTTTTTTTTTTAAAGATTTTATTTATTTATTTGACAGACAGAGATCACAAGTAGGCAGAGAGGCAGGCAGAGAGAGAGAGAGAGAGAGAGAGAGAAGCAGGCTCCTGCTGAGCAGAGAGCCCGATGTGGGACTCAAGCCCAGGACCCTGAGATCATGACCTGAGCCGAAGGCATGCTCTGTTGTTTTTCTTAAACCCTTTTCTTATAAGTGAAATATTTCTTGGCCATGTATTCAACAGAAGGAAGAAAGAGCTAGATTGGGAGGACCACAAGTTTCAGAAAAAGAGGGGGAAAGAACTGAGTTTTTGTGACAATGAAGTAAGCACAGTTTGTCTGTGTTGAAAGAATGCGACCTGAAACGCCATTACGAAAATAAAGCAATAAAAGAACAAAGAAGACTGTGGAAAAGATGCGAGATGAAAAAACAACAAAATGACTAAAACATCAACAGGATTTATTCTTTTTAATGCAGATAAATGTTGCTGCTATAAACTGTAATTAAGAGGGAATAGATTATAACCAAGAAAAATAGAGCAGAACCTTACAGAGGCTGTAGGTGCTTGAGATTCTGTCTAATTCAACCTCTTCCCCTAGGATCCTTCCCCTCTTCTATGGATGGGCTCGCTGACACCCAGAGACATTAGGAACACTGTCCAAGGTCACAAAGGTAGGAAGTGGCAAAGCTGGGAATACAAATCATGTCTTTGGACTCTATTATCCTCTGCTTCTTCCATTTTTCCTATGACCACAGTGCTTGACAAACATTTGTTGACTTGATGAAAGGAAGCATAGTATAAAGGGAGAACTTAAATTGTGATGGGAAGTCCTAGATTTTAGTCCTAGATGTGCCACTGGCTGGCAAGTCACTTTCTCCCTTTGGATCTCAATATCCCCATTAAAGTATAGAGAAAGCTGAACTTGAGACTTAGAAGGTTAATTGGAAAGTGTGTCACAGTAGCCAACAATAACCCTTTTGTCCTGGGGTTAAGAACTTGGTCTCAAAAGAAAAGGAATAAAAAAACCTCACAGTTATAAATATCAGAAGTCAACACTGGCTTATTTGAATAAGAAATAAATTTGTTAGGATGATCTTCTACAGCTCATAGAGTCACCAGAAAGCCTGAAGAATTAGGCTCAAAAAATTGGCTGAAATGAAAGCATATATCCACACAGACACTTGTACACAAATGTTTATAGTGGTATTATTCATAATGGCCAAAAAGTAGAAAAGGCCCAAATGTCTATCAGTTGTTGACAGAATAAACAAGATCTGGAACACAGTAGAATATTATTCAATCATAAAAAAAGAATGAAGCACTAACACAAGATACTGCATGAATGAAACTTGAAAAAATTGTGCTAAATGAAATAAGCCAGGGACAAATAACCATATACTATGTGATTCCATTCATATGAAAGGAATAGGGAAATCTATAGACAGAAAGTGGATTAGCAGTTGCTCAAGGCTGGGGACAGGCATGGGGAGGGAGAAGCAGGAGGGGTGAGAGTGATAATTAAAGAGAATGAGGTTTCTTTTAGAGATGATAAAAATGTCCTAAAATTGTCTATGGTGATAGCTGCACACATCAGTGAATAATCTAGAAAATGAATTGTATATTTTAAATGGATGAATTGTATAGTATATGAATTATATCTCAGTAAAGGTATTAGAATAATTGGCAGAAGCAAAGGGAGTCAGGGCAGGAACAACCTCATCCCTAATCTACCATGCTACAGAACTAATTCAGTAAGGACACGGCTGCCATCTCTACCCCTGCCCCGAACACTGGACCCCAAGGCCACCACTCACTCTGTTGGCATTGCTGCCCTAAAACCTGGATGTTGCTGCCCCAGCCCCCACCACTGCCAAACTCCATCATCCCTGCTTCTTTGCAATACAAGCGTCTTATTCTAAGTTCTAGGAGAATGTACCTGATTAATAGGGTCTAAATCAATATGCATATCCTAACTGAAAGGGAGAGCTGGAAAGCAAATTTCTGGCCTTTTTTACTTCTATAAGAGGAGACAAGATCTGCCTTTCTCCAAGAATCCTAAGGTGGAGAATTCTCCAAATATAAGAAAGGGGTTTAGAGTTCGGCAAGTAGGCAAACCAACCAACAAAACAACAGACAAAAATAAAAAATCAGGCCTCCAGACATATATATAATCCCAGTTAAAATGCAAATTTATCAATTAACCTGTCCTTCAAATATTCATTCATTTATGCCTGCAGTCACTGTAAGCACTTATTAAGTACCTAAAAACTCTTTTGAGGGCCCTATGCTAAGCCCTGTGGAATCAGAAACAAATAAAACATTGACCTGCACTCAAGTAGCTAGCAGAAGAAAAAATGGAGGGTTATGGGACCCAGGCTAAAACCATAAGGAGGGAAACAGGCACAAAAGAGGGATTGGTCAATTCTCCTTGGGATAAAAGTTAGAAAGTCTTTGCAGAGGAGAATCTTTGAAGAGAAACTCAAAAGGTGGGTTGGTTAAAAAATAATAATAATTAATTAATTAAATTAATTAATTAAAATTTTAAAAAGTGGGTTGGTGCCTTGCTAAGCAGAACAAGGGAAATCAGGGCATGGACTAGCCAAGTATATTAGAGGAAACCATGGGCAACACTATGGTGTAGGCGTGGGGTGTGAGACCACACAGCAAAAGAGGGGCTGGACAAGTCCCCAAGGGCCAGATCATAAGGGGCCATAGAGTTCAGACCAATATGGACTTCCCTCTTTTTCGTAGAGAGCTATTGATGGATATTTTATCTCAAAATATCATTTGGATGCTGTGTAGGGGATGAACTGGAGGAGACGGTGTTGCAAAGAGGTCCGTGAACAGGTAGCTGCCATAGTCTAGATGTTACCAACAGCAAAGAACTAGGGTGGTAGCAGTGGCAATGGACAGGGACAGAGATGGAGATGAGCAAGGAGAAATTGAGTAGACCTTGTCAGAACTGCTTAAGTGAGAACAGGACCCTGATAACCAACTCTCCCATCTACACACTCACTCACTCAACCCCAAACATGTACCAATGTGTAAATGCTGGGGGTGCAGCAATGCCTCCCGCTTTCAAGGGGCTTTGTCTAGAGAGAACAGGCATCTCAATAGATAGTTATAAGGAGCACAGGGGCTGCAGGGAGACTGCTGGCTAGAAGATGCTGTGGGAGCATTGTGACTAGGGAGTTCAGGGAGGACTTCACCCAGGTTTGAGACTTTTTTGTTGTTGTTGTTGTTAAAGATTAAGAGGAGTTAGACAAAAAGAAAAAGCTGGAAAAGAGGTGTTGCAGGTGGAGAGAAGAGCACGTATGGGGCCATGAAAAGCTGCCTTGCAGATCTCCAACTATAGGAGTGTAATAGACCAAGGGCCCCATGTAGAATCCACCACCCGTTTGTGCTGATACCACACCACCTTTGAGCGGCTATCATCCAAGTACTGTGTGCAAGCAGGGAGACTAATAAAACATATTCCTGAGGGACACAGACTCCTCTGACAACCAACTCTGGCTTCATGACAGCTCAAACTTCTTTAGAAGCCGTCTAGGACACTTTCTACCCAAACTTCCCTCCCCTTCTGCTTACTTAGGGTCAGAATTGCATGGAGGGTTTATGTTCAACCAACCTCTCCCTTCTCGTTTTTTCCCCCCACGTGTTGTTATATGAGCAAAATCCTTGCATGTTTAATCTCCTCTTGGCTCTGCTTCTTGGAAGACCTGGATTAACACATCTGTGTAAAAGCACAAATTCTTTAAGAACTCTGGACTTCATTCTGGATGAATTCACAACAGCTGGGATACCTTTAGTATGGTCTATTGAGACAAGATAAGATTTAGAGTTTGGGGGTGGTTGACCTAGAGTTATAGAGAAAGTGGAGAAGGGATGGGATAACAAACATGTGTAATTATTTTGGGCTGCGGAGTTTTAGGACCTTTTCATTTTTGGAGAGGTCCCATCTTATGAGATACACAGAGTCAGCTTCCCATTATAGAAACTGAAAATGCCAGACTCGCTTGCCCAGAAACCCCCGCAACTAAAGCATGGCACATGACCCAAGCCTGGCCAGTCAGATGGACCTGCCTTAGGCCAGCCTTGAACTAGAAGCTAGTGAGGCAAAGAAGCAGGGGTGTGCAGATTCAGTGTGAGCCATGGCTGGCAGCAGAGGCAGGAGGTGAAGTGGTAGAGTCCAGGATCTGGCATTTGTCATCTTGATGTGCAGGCAGTGGAACCCACTCCCTACAACAGTGGCTGTCATGTTTACTGGGCCAGGTCTATATATTGAATTGGGGAGTTCATCCTGGGGTGAAAGCTTCTCTGGCCCTCCAGGAAATTGCGAGCAACCTAACATCCCTTCAGCAATTCCTTTTCTGTTGTTTTTTTTTTAAGATTTTAAAAATTTTTATTTATTTGTCAGAGAGAGAGAGAGAGCATGAGAGAGCGAGCACAGGCAGGCAGAGGCAGAGGGAGAAGCAGGTTCCCTGCCGAGCAGGGAGCCCGATGTGGGACTTGATCCCAGGATGCTGGAATCATGACCTGAGCCGAAGGCAGCCGCTTAACTGACTGAGCCACCCAGGCTTCCCTCTGTTTTTTGTTTTAAAGATTTATTTATTTTTATTTTAGAGTGCCCTAAAATATGCACGAGCAAAGTGGGGGGAAGGGCAGAGGGAAAGGGAGAGAGAAAATTTCAAGCAGACTCCTCACTGAGTGGGGAGCCCAACACGGACCTCAATCCCAGGACCCTGAGACCATGACCTGAGCTGAAATCAAAGTCAGAGGCTGAACCAACAGAGCCACCCAGGTGACTTTCCTTTTCTATTTAAATAAGACAAAATGTGATTCCTGTTTACAGCAAAGAATCCTTTTTATAAAGGTAAGAAGAAATAGGACCTATCAGCAGCCTCTGTGGACGAGGATGGAGAAGGATAGTAGGACAGTGTGATATGATGTGAAAATCCTTAAGCTCTGCAGCCAAGGGACTTAATCTGAATCCTAGCCCTTCCCTTATGCATCAGTTAGTGCAGGCTGCTGTAACAAAAAACATAGACTGGCAGGTTTAAAAAAACCTTGATTTCTCACAGTTCTGGAAGCTGAGAGGTCCAATGAGAGCCTCTTTCCGGTTTGCAGATGGCCACCTTCTTGTGGTGTCCTCACATGACACAGAGAGAGAGAGAGTTCTAGTCTCTTCTTGTCAGGGTACTAATCCTTCATGAGAAGCTCCACCCTTATGATCTCATCTAAACCTATTTACCTCCCAAAGGCTCCACCTCCAAATGCCATCCCAATGGGGATTAGGATTTCAACATATGAATTTGGGGGGGACAAATTGAGTCCATAGCAACCTATTATTAGCCAAGCTCTTTCTGAGCTTCAGTTATCTTACCTATAAAATAGGGATACTGAGTTTTATCTCCCTCGGAGGGATGTTGTAAAGATTACATGAGAAAATAGGTATGAAAATGCCTTGCAAATATAAAATGAGCTTTATGAATGCTTATACATTTTCTTAACAGTGCTTAACACAAGGTAGGGCAAACAGAAGGTCTCTTTAAATGTTTGAAGTAGGGGCACCTGGGTGGCTCAGTGGGTTAAAGCCTCTGCCTTCCGCTCAGGTCATGATCCCAGGGTCCTGGAATTAAGCCCCGCATCAGGCTCCCTACAGGGAGCCTGCTTCCCCCTCTCTGTCTGCCTCTCTACCTACTTGTAATCTCCGTCTGTCAAATAAATAAAATCTTTAAAAAAAAATAAATGTTTGAAGTAAGGGGGTGCCTGGGTGGCTAAGTCAGTTAAGCATCTGACTATTGATTTCAGCTCAGGTCAGGATCTCAGGGCCCTGAGATTGACCCCCTGCCTTGAGCCCCATCTAGGGCTCCCAGTTCAGCAGGGAGTCTCCTCCACACTGGTGTGTGCTCTCTCTCTAAAATAAACAAATAAATAAATAAATCTTTAAAAAGAATGTTTTAGGTAAGAGAAAAGGATAGTAAATACTGTAGGAGCAATCACAGTGTGCCAGCCACTTGGAGAAATCCTTCCTCAGCTTTACCTCCCCAATAGCTCAACGTGACCAGCCTTCCTGGTTTGTCTGGGTGGGAATCCACAGGTTTAGCACTGAAAGACCCACACAGGAATCTCCTGAGACACAGGTTTCAGTACCATGCCCATTTTACACATTAGGAAACTGAGGCTTGGAGAGACTGTCCCAACATACCCCAAATCACATTTAGTAAATGGCAAAGTCAAAGTTGAACCCAGATCTGTCCAGAGGAAACATGGGAGGAGAAAGATCTCTAAAGTGGATCAAAACCATGCCCTTTAGCTGTGTGACTCCAGCTCAAGTCCAGTCTGGTCTTAGAGGCTGGTGTTGGGAGGTTTCCCAGAGAAGGCCCAAAGATGGATGAGCCCAAGGTCACCTGTTCCTTCAGGGCAGTCCCTGGCAGGTCTTTGTTTTGCTTTTACTACATAGGAACTCTTCTGTTTCTATAGAGTAATTAAGCCCTCATGCCTTATCCTGTTTATATTTTGCTTTTGTGTTTTGTTTTGCTTGTCAATGAAAGAACAGTCAACCTTGTTAATCCAAACCACTTGACCCCTTAAAGCAGGTGTTTTTGGGTCTTAAGCAATAGCATTACTATAAATACGGATACAGAGGTGGGGATTTCTGTGCCCAACCAGGGCCAGAAGCAGAGTATTTCTCAGATCCTGGTGGGTACATTTTGCTTGGGGTGCCGAGGAAGGATAGTCAGGAGGAAGGAAAGCCTGGTTAAGCTCAGGATCGTACTTCCGTTCTGCTCAGATACGTCTCTAGTTACCCCATTTTACCTCCCATCGATTCATCCTATGCTGTGCCCTTGGATCTAGAGTTAGGAGGCTGGCACAAAGTCCCATCTCTGCCACTAGTGAAGTGTGTGACCTGGACCATTGCTTCCCTCTCTGAGCTTTCTCATCTGTCAAGTGAGGGAATCAGATTAGCAAATGAGGTGATTTCCTAGGGGTCCTTGTGGTGTTGACACTCTAGGACACTATAATGACACACGTAATTGAACTGCTTTGGAAGGCAGGCTCTGGACTGGTGGTGTGTGTAGATGTGAACATGTGTGCGTATGTGTGCATGAGAGTTGGAGTGTGAATGAGGATGTTTGGGAATCTGCATGTGGGTTGTTCTCAAAAAACATATACTCAGGGCTTGCTTGAAATTCTAGCTCTGAAAAAAAAAATCTTAAAAAAAAATGAGGCGCCTGGGTGGCTCAGTGGGTTAAAGCCTCTGCCTTCGGCTCAGGTCATGATCCCAGGGTCCTGGGATCAAGCCCCGCATCGGGCTCTCTGCTCGGTGGGGAGCCTGCTTCCTCCTCTCTCTCTGCCTGCCTCTCTGCCTACTTGTGATCTTTGTCAGTCAAATAAATAAATAAATAAATACAATCTTTAAAAGAAAAAAATTCTAGCTCTGGTCAAATCCTTTCATCCCACTCCCGCCTAACTCTCCTGAATCGCTTTTCCAGACTCAGCTCTCCCATATAGTGGAAGCAAAAGCATTTCTTCTGGTAGACAGCACTGTGGACCAGAAGGAGCACTAACTCAGGAGTCAGATTTGGGTTTGGATCCTGACTCCGCCCTGTAGCTGGTAAGTAGCCTTCAGCAAAGTATTTACCTAAGCTTAAATTTCATCAGTGGTAACAAGGAGCCGACAGTCCCTAGTTCAGCACAGTTAGAGGCTGGAATGACACAAGTTTGCCAAGTACCTGGCTTAGACCCCAACACATGGGACACTCTCAATCAGTACCCACTGTGCAATTTGTGGGGCCCAGTGCAAAACGAAAACATGGGCTTCTTGTTCAGAAATTATCAAGAATTTGCAGATTAACAGCAGAGTGTCAAACCAAGCATGAGGCACTTTTAAGCACAGGCCCTGGGTTCCTAAAAAGGTGATATCCTATCGATGTTAACTTTCTTTCAGGCAGGTTAGCTAAGCTGTTGGGAGAAGAGTGATGGATGGGAGGCAATGTTACAAGTAAGGATTCCCAAATAACTCAGCAAGCAAAAACTGAGGATTAGAAATCACTTCCATTCTCACCCCCTCTCTGAAACTACCCTGGCCATGGGAAGGTGTAAATGAAGGTCAGAGCAGCTGACTCACTTGCTTCCTTAATCACCGAGAATATTTTTCCCACTCTGAATTCAGCCTCCCTCCCTCCCAGAAACGGAGACTTAGCTTAGGATAAGACACCATGCATCCTTTCCCAGAGAGTCAATCTTCATTTCTTATACATCTTTTACGTCATCTAAGTCCTTCTGGATCCTCTGGAAAGGAACTGAGGGCCTGGGGCTCAATGACAAGGAAGGAGTTTTTGAGGGAGGTCACTGTCTGCTGGGCAGAAGGGACCCTCCAGACAAGAATATTGCTAAACACTTGGAAGCTGGGAAGTCAGCCAGTGTTTCATCTTTTGTTTTTTCCTCCTGGGGCTTCCTGTCCCAGAGGTGGATGGAAAGGGGTCATGGGGGACTTCCTGATCGCTACAAATAAACCTTTCCGTTGTCGTTGGTCAGGGAGCACTTCCAGTCCAGACAGACCAGATTAATGGGCAGTAGCAGAGAGGAACAGCAAGGCTGTCTTCAGAGAATGCTCAGCCCTAGTTCCATCAAAGGTCCCAGCAAGAGGAGGTTATGCTCTGCTGGGGTAGAAAGGGTGGTCATTGGGGAGGCCAGGACTGACTGCCCATGGGAGTGAGGGATGAGTGGGAGGTGGGTGGGGAGAAGCATGTGAGGGCTGGAAGGGCCCCCAGAGGCCATCTTGTTTGTTCTCTGCTGACTCCCAGTGCCCAGAACAGTTCCAGGCACGCAGTAGAGGCTCAATGATCATTTACTGAATAAATGTGCAAATCCACTCCAGCATCATCATTTAACTGACCCAGGGAACCAAGGTCCAGAATGGAAAAGAAAGTTTCCCAAGGGCATAGTAAGTCAGACTAGAGCTCAGAGTTCCTGAATCCCACACCAATGGTCTTTCTCCTGAATAGCCATCAGTGCATGGGGCAAAGGGTATATTCTCCTCCTTCCTTAAGCCAAGGGAGATAGAAGACTTCCAGAAAACCAATCAGAGAGCTTGACACATGATTCTCGAGTTTGGGGATCATAAGACATAATCTGACACAAGCTTAAGGAATTAGTGATGAGGGACTGATTGAAACCTGTGGGACAGGGGTTCCTGGGTAGCTCAGTTTGTTAACAATCTACCTTCAGGGATGCCTGGTTGGCTCAGTTGGTTAAGTCGCTGCCTTTGGCTCAGGTCATGATCCCAGGGTCCTGGGATTGAGTCCCCCATTGGGCTCCTTGTTCAGCAGGGAGCCTGCTTCTCTCTCTGCCTCTGCCTGCCACTCTGCCTGCTTGCACGTTCGTGCTCGCTCTCTCTCACTGTCTTTGACAAATAAATAAATAAATAAAATCTAAAAAAAAAAAAAAGAATCTACCTTCAGCTCAGTTCCATGATCCCAGGGCCTTGAGATTGAGCCCCACATTGGGCTCCCTGCTCGGTGGGGAGTCTGCTTCTCCCTCTCTCTCTGCTCCTCCCTACTCCACTCATACTCTCTCTTTCAAATAAATAAATATCTTTTTTTTTTTTTTTTTAAAGAAAGGAACTTGTAGGACAAGAGAGAGATGGTTGTGTTAGAGCCAACTGTTCTCCCACTAGCTATGGGACAAGACAGGTGTGTCCTAGGGACTGATGTGGACTTAGAAGAAGGGCATTGACTGGGATATTCTTAGGAGCCACCTGCCCTCAAAGAATCACATGGAGGGCACAGTGATCCCAACAAAGACGATGGACTGCTAGAAACTCAGGAGCTAACCTAGAGGAGAGGCCTTGCCTTGTCAAGGGAAGTCCAGGTAGAGCTCTAGGGGAGGATCTCCAAAAGATCTGCCAAAGCCTTCCAAAGAGAAAGAATTGGTTTAGGACATCTGACCCACCCTACACAGTGACATCATACTGCAGTTGATGGCCTGTGTTCCTCATCTTCCTTCCTTGGAGCCAGAGATGGATATACCTTGAAACTAACAAAGCTTGTGTTTCAGGGTCCCTTTAGGCCCCTTTATAATTTTGGATTCTTTTTCTTAAAGAGTGTATTTGTTTTCTATTGATGTGTAACAAATCACCCCAAATGTAGCAACTTAAACCAACACAGATTTATAATCTCAGTTTCTGTATGCTAGAAGTCTGCACATGGCATGATTCAGTTCTCTGTTCAGGATCTCACCAGGCTAAATTCAAGGTGTTGGTTGGGTCTGGGCCTTAGGGTCGGTCCTCTTTCAAGCTCTGATTATTGGCAGAATTCAGTTGCTTATGATTGTAGGACTAAGGTCTCCTCCGTTTTCCTATCAGCTAGAGACCACTTTGAGCCCCTAGAAGCCAGTCCCAACACTTTACATGTGGCTCCCTGTCATGTACTGAATGTTTGTGTCTCCCTCCCCTCCTATGTTGAAGTCCTAATCTCCAGTGTGAGTAATATTTGGAAATGGAGCCTCTGGGAGGTAAAATTAAGCTCAGGTAAGGTCATAAGTGTGAGACCCTAATCCAATAGGATTAGTGTCCTTATTAGAAGAGACATGAGAACATGCTCTAGCTTTCTCTCCATGCACATGCCCTGCAGGAAGATCATGAGACCACACAGAGAGGAAGTGGCCATCTGCAAGCTAAGAAGCTAACCATGCTGGAATCTTGATCTCAGACTTCCAGCCTCCAGATTAGTGAGGAAATAAATTTCTGTTGCTTAAGTGATCCAGTCTGTGGTATTTTGTCATGCCAGCCTGAGTGGCCTAATATACCCACTACGCAGTTTCTGACACAAATGCTTGCTTCCTTCCAAACCAAACAGGGCTCATCTTTCTACTTTTGTCTTCTTTTTGATATTTGAAAGCACTTGGAGATTTCTCATTACCTGAGGACCAAAACAAAAAAAACAAAAAACCTAAGATGATCTGTCCAAGATTTTCATTTAGTAATAAGGGAAGACCTATTCAGTAAACTGAACTTTAGAGAAACTTGGTGAGAGCAAATAAGGTTTTTCTGCCTGCAGAAGTAAGCAGTGTGAGATCAATTTGTTCAACAAACTAGTTACTCTAACATTATGACAGAGGAGACATAATATAATATAATATAATATAATGTAATATAATATAATATAATATAAATAATACAATACAATACAATACAACAAACATACAGCACAACAATGACAGCAAAAACACGTAATAGTTCAGGAAGTGCTCAGAGTAGAGAACATCCTGGATTGGAAGTTGGGAGCTTGGGTTGTAGTCCTGATTCTTTATTGACCACTTTAGTCACAGTGTGGAATGTGTAAAAGGTGAACAACCCACAGAGAAAAATGGGTAGATGATATGAATAGGTAATTCACAAAAGAGGTGATGCAAATGGACAGGAAACCTGGAAAGATGCTCAAACCCACTAGTTGTTAGGGAAATGTTAACTTTTAAAAAATAGGATGCATTTCTACAAAACATGACTGACAAAAATTATTTTAATTTTTGAGAACAGCCAGCTGTTGTTAGAGAGTAAGGAAATAAGACAGCATTACGCATTGCTGGTGAACATATAACATTATATCATAATATCTTTAGAAAATATTCTGGAAGAATCTATTAAAATTTAAAATATATGTATTCTTTGGTCCAGTATCTCTCTTTTTTTAAAGATTTTTTTCATTTATTTAAGAAAGAGAGTAAAAAAAAAAAGAGACAGAGTGTGTGAGAGAAAGAAGAGTGAGCGGCAGTGGGAGATGGGGAGGGCAGAGGGAGAGGAAGAAGCAGGCTCCCTGCTGAGCAGGGAGCCCCATGCAGGACTCAATCCCAGGAGCCTGGGAACATGACCTGAGCCAAAGGCAGATGCTTAACCGATTGAGCCACACAGGCACCCCTAGTATCTCTCTTTTAACATTCTGTATTACTGGAGTAAATGTGTGTGTCTGTGTGTGTGTGTGTGTGTGTGTGTGTGTGTAAATTTAAGGTCACCTGGGCAGCTCAGTTGGTTGAGCATCCAACTCTTGGTTTTGGGTCTGGTCATTAGCTCATGGGTCATGGGATTAAGCCCTGTGTGGGACTCCATGTTCAGCAGGGAGTCTGTTGGAAGATTCTCTCTGCCCCTCCCCCTGCCTGTACTCCACTCTCTCTAAAAATAAATAAATAAATCCTTTAAAAAAATAAATAAAATATGAGTTAAATATATATATCCTGACTAGGAAGAATAAATATGAAACATTAAGTGAAGAAGCAAACTGCATAGTAGTGTGTATTACATATAACTGCTTTTGTTAAGAAAAAAATCCTTTTTTTAGGTTTTTATATTTGTATTAGCAAGAAGAGAGGTGTAGGAAGTTATACAGCACAGTGTTAATATTGATAATTAGGGGTGGGGTGGAAGATGGTGGGGAGGGAAGGTGAAGGTATTAGTGGGAAGTAGGGAGAATTATTAACATGTGTTTTATTGTTAATTCTCCCATTGTTTAACTTATTATAATATCTTTTTTTTTAATTTATTTATTTGTCAGAGAGAGAGGGAGAGAGCGAGCGAGCACAGGCAGACAGAGAGGCAGGCAGAGGCAGAGGGAGAAGCAGGCTCCCTGCTGAGCAAGGAGCCCGATGTGGGACTCCATCCCAGGACGCTGGGATCATGACCTGAGCCGAAGGCAGCCGCTTAACCAACTGAGCCACCCAGGCGTCCCATGTTTAACTTATTATAAAGAGTATATATTACACTTCATAGTTTTAAAAAATTATGTTTAGGGGCACCTGCCTGGCTCAGTCAGTGGAGCATGCAATTCTTCATCTCAGGGTTGTGGGTTTGACCCTGAATTAGGTGTATACATTACTTAAAAATAAAATCTTTAAAAAAAAAAAAGGCATAAGTTTAGGGGTGCCTGGGTGACTCAGTCATTAAGCATCCGACTCTTGATTTCAGCTTAGGTCGTGATGTCAGGGTAGTGAGATTGAGCCCTGCATTGGGCTCTATGCTGGTCATGGAGCCTGCTCAATGTTCTCTCCCTCTCTCTCCCTTTGCCCCTCCCCTACTAAAAGAAACAAAGCAGGCAACAGAAAATGCCTATGAGAAGCCCTACTTAGAAGTCAGATTTAATAGACAAAGACTTCAAAGTAGCCATTATGTTTCATGCATTCAACATTCAGTATTCAAATTTCAAAGAACCCAAAGAAAAGAGCTGAAAGAATTTTTTGCTAGCAGGGCTACCTTAAAAGAAGAGCTGAAAGAAGTTCTTCAGTCTGAAAGTAATTCACCTCACATGGTAATTCAAATCCAAATGAAAAGACAAAGAACACTGATAAAGGTAATTATGTTATCTTTTATAATGATAAAAGACAATATAATGCATAATTCTCTTTTATCCTATTAGCTGATTTTAAAAGCAATTGTATAAAGCAATATATATATTTCTTAGAGATAACATGAAAAGGTAAAAGAACAAAAGAGAAAACGATTGGGGCATCATCAAAATCTAAAACTTCCGGAGCTTCAAAAGATATCAAGAGAGTGAAAAGGGGCACCTGGCTGGCTCAGTTGGTAGAGCATATGAGTCATGATCTCGGGGTAATTAATTTGAGCCCTGAATTGGGCATAGAGATTACTAAAACAAACAAACAAACAAACTGAAAAGAAAGCATACAAAATGGATGCATCAGATAATTCCTTCCATGTTTTTGATTCTTTAAGTACTGTTCTTATTTATTTTTGCTTCTTTTTGTTTTTATATATATATTTTTAAATATATATATAATATATGTATATATTTATATATATTTTATATATTATATGTATTTTTATATAATTATTT
The DNA here is from genome assembly GCA_004024625.1 of Mellivora capensis. Taxonomy (NCBI): domain Eukaryota; kingdom Metazoa; phylum Chordata; class Mammalia; order Carnivora; family Mustelidae; genus Mellivora; species Mellivora capensis. The sequence continues at coordinate 37,294 of PISX010011258.1, read as the reverse complement.
ATATATTATATATTTAATATATATTATATATAATATATATAAACAATATATTATTTATATATATTGCTTTTATATATTTATATATATTTTATATATATATGTTTATATATATATTTCATATATATGTCTTTATATATTATATATATTTGTATTTATATATATATTTTGCTTCTATTTGTTTTATATATATATAAAATATATGTATTTTATATATATTACATATATATATAATATACATATTATATATATATATGTTTTATATATATTTTATAAATAAATAAATATATATATATATATAAATGAAGGGTCCTGACTCCCCTCAAGGGCAGAAAGTACGTCTTAGTCATTTTAGCATGGTTCAGGGGTTTGATTAATTTTTTTTTTTTTTAAAGATTTATTTATTTATTTGACAGACAGAGATCACAGGCAGAGAGGGAGGAGGAAGCAGGCTCCCTTCGGAGCAGAGAGCCTGATGTGGGGCGCGATCCCAGGACTCTGGGATCATGACCTGAGCCAAAGGCAGAGGCTTTAACCCACTGAGCCACCCAGGCGCCCCTTGGTTAACATTTTTGGTAGTGAAGCTAGTCTCAGCACACCACTGTGGGGAAAGGAGATTCGAATAGGGGAAGGGTTTACACATGGACTTGGGAGAATTTGCCAAGCCTTATTGTAATCTCCTGTGGGCGCCAGACAGGTGGTACCCTGAAGCCGGCTATGGCTCCATCAGTACTAACGGATTACTTTCCAAAAGAAAAAAAAAACTCACAGGCTAAGGAATCTTTCTTTCCTAATAACAATCTGTCCACTTAAGTTTTTGGTAAAATGCTCTGCAAAGTCCAGACAGGAAGAAGAGCACTGGGCCTGGGCTCCTGGTAGCAGTAGGGGATCTGGGAGCCCTGGGAGCTCTGACAGCAGGTATGTCCTGGTTTCTTGGTGCTGTCATATCTGCAAGATCCCTCAACGAGCATGGCACCTCTTACGCAGGTTTGGGAAATGAAGGAATGAAACTTCAAGAGAAAACAAAATCATTCAGGGCCAGAAATAGAATGTGTCAAAGAAGTTTTTCTAATAGGAATACATCAGCCTATATGAGAAAACATCAGGAGAAAATATCACAGTCATCTTCAGGTTTTTATAGCCTGTGGCCAGTGGTGCTGGCAAAATGTTTAACCAATCTCTGGAAAAAAAAAAAAAAAAGCAAGTTTGCAGATTTCCATGGTGTAAATACTCCTTAATGGCCAATTACAAACTAAAACATGAACACAAGAAGCTGAGAGCCAGTTCACTGCTGCTTGCACTATATAAAGTGTTTCAATGTTGGAGCACATGTGTGTGTGGTCACATTATTTTTCTTTTCTTACTTTATACTTCCCCAGACACTCCCAAACTTTGCACCTTGATCTGTTTAGTCTCCAGCCTTTTACCCAATGCTTAACTCCCCGTGCCTTTTTAAAATTTTTAATTAACATAGAATGTATTATTTGTCTCAGGGGCACAGGTCTGTGATTCGGCAGTCTTACACAATTCACATTGCTCACCATAGCACATACCCTCCCCAGTATCCATCACCCAGGCACCCCATTCCTCCCACCACCCTCCCCTCCAGCAACCCTCAGTATGTTTCCTGAGATTAAGAGTCTCCTACGGTTTGTCTCCCCAGTTTCATTTTTCCTTTGTCTCCCCAGTTTCGTCTTGTTTCATTTTCCCCTCCCTTCCCCTATGATTCTGTCTTGTTTCTCAAATTCCTCGTATCACTGAGATCACTCCCCGTACCTTTTAAACTTTTTTTAAAGATTTTATTTATTTATTTAACAGAGACACAGCAAGAGAGGAAACAAGCAGGAGGAGTTGAGAGAGGGAGAAGCAGCCTTCCCGCAGAGCAGGGATCCTGAATTGGGGCTCGATCCCAGAACTCTGGGATCATGCTCTGAGCCGAAGGCAGATGCTTCACACTGAGCCACCCAGGCGACCTAGTCCCCCTACCTTTTAAGACAGTTCAGGAATCACCTCCTTTGAAAGAAGCCGAAATTTGACTATCCCATCTGAATTAAGTGTCTCCCCTTGCACTCCCACAATCCCCTGAGGAATTTATTACACCTGTACCATTTTGTTTGCTTGCCTCCCTTTCCAGCCTCTCCCTTCATGCCTGCCAGGTAGTCCTGGTGGGAACTGCCCACTACAATATACCTTCTCCTTAGTTCAGGGGGCTACAACCCACTTTAGATAAATCTGATCCTGCCATAGGAGGTTTTGAACCTGAGTTGCAGAGTTAAGGCTGTGAGGTATGAGATGGGAATTTTGTTCATCAAGGGGAAGGTACTCCAAGAAAATAAATCCGTATGCAAAGTAAAGCAGAAATGGGTGGATGGTTACATGACACATTAAATATAGCAAAATGGAACCATGGTAAAATCTAAGCGGTGTACCTGTGTACAGACCTTTCAACTTTTCTGTTTATTGAATTTTTTTTTGAATGTAAGTTCTATGCCCAGAGCTTGAACTCATGACCCGGAGATTAAGAGTCTCATGCTCCACTGACTGACTCAGTGAGGCACCCCTGAAATTTTTTGTAATAAATTACTGAAGAAGGGAGGAAGAAATAGACAAGAACCAGAGAGTGAGAGGATCCTGAGGAGATTCCAACCTCTGGGTCCAGTTATTTTAAAGGGTCCAGGTGCTTTCTTGCCCTGCTCGTGATTATATTGGAAAAAATTTCCCTTTATACTCTGTATACTCTGCTCGGTCTAATTAGAATTCTGTCACTTACAATCAAGGAAATCCTAACTTAAAGGATAATATAATGCAACCGTTTTCACACTTGATTCCTCCACTAAACTCTAACCTCTGAGAGCACGAAGGTCCTGTAGTACATGTTTTTGTCCTCTCACCTTCCCAAACCAGGCAATTCAGTGGAGCACTAAGAGCTTGGCCTCAGCCATCAGGGGGTCTGCCTGTGGTCTGGGCGCCATCTCACTGTGGGGTTTTGGGCAACTGCTTCTTTAAATCTTTCTCATAAATGAAGATAATATTTGCTGAATAGACTGTGAAGATAAAAGAGGGAGTGCACGCGGAGATTTCAGCCAAACTTTAGGCCCGCGACAAGCGTTTGATAAATGTGAGCCATCCTCATTGCTAGTGGCTGACATATTACCTCACATTCTCTTATGCTCTGTCCTTAGTTTTGTTTTTTTTTATTTTTTTAATTTGACATACAGAGATCACAAGTAGGCAGAGAGGCAGGCAGAGAGAGAGGAGGAAGCAGGCTCCCCGCTGAGCAGAGAGCCTGACGTGGGGCTCGATCCCAGGACCCTGGGATCACGACCTGAACTGAAGGCAGAGGCTTTAACCCACTGAGCCACCCAGGTGCCCCTGTCCTTAGTTTTTAAAATTATTCAATCCTCTCTATTCTAAACTGCCATTGATTAGAGTTTATCATAAAAATGAGAAAATAGGGGCGCCTGGGTGTCTCAGTGGGTTAAAGCCTCTGCCTTTGGCTCAGGTCATGATCTCAGGGTCCTGGGATCGAGCCCCACATCGCATCGGGCTCTCTGCTCCAGGGGGAGCCTGCTTCCTCCACTCTCTCTCTGCCTGCCTCTCTGCCTACTTGTGATCTCTGTCAAATAAATAAAATATTTTAAAAAAACGAAAAATAGTAACACACTGTATATATGGACAGACAGTACAATTTGATGGCTTAAAATATGGGTGCTAGAGAGAAACCACCTCTGTGTGTGTTTGTTTGATTTAATTCTTTTTTTATTCTTTTTTTTTTTTTTTTTTATCTTTCAAGTAATCTCTACACCCAACATGGATCTCAAACCCACAATCCTGAGATCAAGAGTTGCATGTGTCCTACCAACTGAGCCAGTCAGGTGCCCCAGACTACCTTCATTTTAAAGACCTTTGATAAATTACTTAACTTCTCTAAGTTCAGTTTCTCTATTCAGAAATGGCAACTGTTCCATATGTTCAGAAAGCTAAATACAGGCATGGAAGACATTTAAAAAAAAAAAAGACACAAATCAAACCCTTGGAGATGAACCTCAGATGTGTGTGATGACATATACACTGAGTGGGAGTAACAGTAGATTACACATACAAGAAAAGATTAGTAGATTTAAAGACACAGCAGTATAAACCATATAACGAAATACATAGATAAAATGAATTAATAATAACAGAAAGAGGGGCACCTGGGTGGCTCAGTTGGTTATGTGTCTGCCTTCAGTTCAGGTCATGATCTCAGGGTCCTGGGATCAAGTCCCACACTCGGGCTCCTTGCTCAGCGGGGAGCCTGCTTCTCCTTTGGCTCCTACCCCTGCTCCTGCTCTCTCTCTATATATATAAAATAATTAAATAAAATCTTTTTTAAAAAGAAGAAGAAAATATTAGAGAATTTAAAGGCACAGCAATATAAACTGTATAAATGAAATACATAGATAAAAACGAATTAAGAATAACAAAGAGGGGCTCCTGGGTGGATGAGTCTGTTAAGCATCTGGCTTCAGCTTGGGTCATGATCCCAGGATACTGGGATCAAGGGCCACATAGAGTTCCTTGCTTAGCGGGGAGCCAGCTTCTCCTCTCCCTCTGCCTGCTACTTCCCCCCTGCTTGTGCTCTTTCTCACTCTGTCCAAAAAAAAAAGGGCAGAAAAACAAAAAAGCATGAGTGAGCAAATGTGACTACGGTAAGTTGTGTTTTCGATATCCATTTTCCCCCCCTTCTCCCTAGAATTCATAAAGACAGAATACAATAACGTAGTCTCAAGAAATGCCCTGCTCTAAGAAACTTAATCTGGCCTTGGGTCTCATGTCTGTGCTCTGGCTACAACTTTTAAAACATAAAATGTTGGGGCGCCTGGGTGACTCAGTGGGGTGGGCCTCTGCCTTCGGCTCAGGTCATGGTCTCGGGGTCTTAGGCTCGAGCCCCGCATCGGGCTCTCTGCTCAGCCGGGAGCCTGCTTCCTCCTCTCTCTCTGCCTGCCTCTCTGCCTACTTGTGATCTCTCTCTGTCTGTTAAATAAATAAATAAAATCTTTTAAAAATAAATAAATTTTTAAAAAAACATAGAATATTAAAAATGGGTAGGACTTCATCCGGCATTCCACATATACCCACACCCTGACCCCATTTTACGGAGCGTGAGGCCCAGAAAGTTCAAATGACTTGTCCAGATGGGACACCATAGTCCCAGGCCTGAGGCTGGAGCCCATTGTCCTGGCTCCATGCAATTCCATTCAACATAACAAACACCTAAGTGGGCCCCTGGGAACCAGGCCATGGGAAAGGAGTGGTAGGGGTTTTCTGGGAAGGGGCTCTGGATGTAGGTGACTTCACTGGGTGGGGGCTCAGAGTCAGAGAACATTTGATTGTTCCTAGACCCCAGATAATCTGTCCCCATCCTCCACCTCCCAGTGGGTGTGTCCTGGGTAAACTGACTATATAATACAAAAGTAGATTAAATTCCTGTAACCCATGAGGCTAAGCAAAATGTATGAGCACACAGGAGGAGAAGAGTTACTTCTGTTAAGAATTGTTAAAAGGCAGACAAGATTTCTATAGGTGGAGCTGGCAGAGTGTGAGTACTTTGGGCAATAGTCACAAGCAAGGCCATTTGCCTGAGGGTTAGGTTTGATTCCCAATTCAGCCAACTGAGCAAATTCCTTTTACCTCTCTGAGCCTGTTTCTTGAACTATAAAATTCAGATTAAACAATCTGCATGCAAACTAGGGAAGATGAAGTAAGGTAAAGTAGGAAAAGTGTTTAACATTAGTGGTGGCTATTGGAACTGTTACCATTATATCCCCAGGAGCTTGCCCAATTAATCCTCACAACAGCCCTGAGATGTAACATTTTATTAGCATAATTGTTTTATAGATTAGGGAATTATCTCTTGGAGAGATCAAGGACTTTACTCAAATTGCTTACTAAATACTGCTAAGGTACTAACCTCTGCAGCCTGGCTGAAGGTACATATGGGGGGTGCAGGGGAAAAATGGTAAAATAAATGTCAGATGTGCCTAACTCTGGAAGACGGAGTTACTTCCTAGAGGTCCTGTGGACTTTTTTTGAACTCCATGAAAATAACCTCTTTCTGGAAGTTATTTTGACCTTAGGTGGTAGGAGGAAAGACTCGCTTTAGACTCTAATAAGAAATTCTTTTTTTTTTTTTTTGAAGATTTTATTTATTTGTGTGCCAGAGAGAGAGTGTGCACAGAAGCAGGGGGAACAGCAAGCAGAGGGAGAAGCAGGCTCCCTGCTGAGTAAGGAGCTGGATTGTGGGACTTGATCCCAGGACCCTGAGATCATGACCTGAGCTGAAGGCAGATGCTTAACCAACTGAGCCATACAGGTGTCCCTCTAAGAAGAAATTCTTTTTTTTTTTTTAAGATTTTATTTATTTATTTGACAGAGATCACAAGTAGGCAGAGAGGCAGGTAGAGAGAGAGAGAGAGGAGGAGGAAATAGGTTCCCTGCTGAGCAGAGAGCCCGATGCGGGCCTCGATCCCAGAATCCTGGGATCATGACCTGAGCCGAAGGCAGAGGCTTTAACCCACTGAGCCATCCAGGTGCCCATAAGAAGAAATTCTTAACAATGGGAATTGTTCACCAAGCAGCTAACAGAATGTTTTTCAAACTCAAGTAATGGATGGACCATTCTTCAAAATTCTCACAGACTATGGGTGCCTGGGACTGGCTTAATCAGTAGACCATGCGACTCTTAATCTTGGGGTTGTAGGTTTGAACCCCATGTTGGGTGTAGAGATTACTTAAAAATAGAATTTTAAAAAAATTGTTTTTAATTCTCATGGACTCACTCTGAAGTTGATTTATTTTTATTCTACTGCCACTTACATATTTATAAGCACAAAACTCAGTATACATCCCGTGCACTTATAGTTCTAATACTCTAAACCAAGACAAATGGAAAATAAAACTATAAAACCTATAAAATTCAAATAAAGACTTCAGTTGAATGTGACAGAAGACATTGTATTGCTGAAATGAAATTGCCATGTGAAACCTGGCTGTGCCTCACACAGCTACTGCATAGTTCTCTCAAGTCTGCAAGCTCCCAGCACCGTATAACTGCTGGCAGCTCCCACCATGCTTCTCTGGTCAGACTCATGGAAAATCTTCATGTTGCTAGTACTCCAAGAACCCATCTGACTTTCACCTGGCACAGCAGCAGCATTTACATTGAGTCCACCCCCCTGTGTTTCTGGCCAGGCTCTAACAATGAAGGTAGCACTCTGGGGCACCAGAGCAATCATAAACATAAGGTCAAGGTCAAAGTGACATGGTAGGTAGTGGTCTTGCAGACAAGTCAGAACATACTTATTTTAATGTATTTGGATTATCACCAGAATGAAATATAACATTTGAAGTTCTCATGGACACATTTTATGCTTTTAAAAATATATCTAGGAGCCCTGAGGAGTATACAGATTCAGGTTTGAGAAGCTCTGGTCTAATGATTTCCAAAACTCTGGGATGTCTTTACCTAAAGAACTAGAAGGAAGAACATCAGTCCTCTGAGACTGAAATGACAAAGTCACTTGTGCATATCATAGTCTGCTGATTCTCCCCTTTTATCTGCCTGGTGACTTTCTTCTTGTCCTTTGAATGTATTCATCCTCTGGAAGTCTTTCCTGGCTTCTAGAAACTGAGTGAAGCTTGCCCACTCTGCACCTTTACCATACTCTATATGCTCAGTCTCTAACCCTCTAGGCCCTGGTGGTTTAATTATTCATTTACCCTCTTGCCTTGCCCCCATATCATCCCCTCCATCCTTTAGACTGCAAGCTTGGTGAAGGTGAGAACTGCATTTGATCCATTTGTGGTCCTCACTTCCCTACACAAGGGCCAGGGACAGGGTATTGCTCAGATAGGAATACAGAATACATGAACAAACGAATGAATGAATGAATGAATGTATGAATGAATGAGCTAGATGACCTCTCTTTTGGCTCTAGGATATTCAGCTCTACCAATGAGCTCAGCATTTTCTTTCCTGTCTTCAACTCCCACTGTTGTTCTCCTCAAGTGCTTGAAAAGAATATATCCTAGGCTTAAACTATCAGACAGAGCAGCACCTAATGAAATGAATACAACAACTAAAATGCAGAGAGGGGAAATGATTTGCCCCAGGGAACCCAGCTAGAATATGAAAATACTAGACCAGGGCCATGTGCTCTTATTCTCATTTCTAGGACATCATTTATTCCTTTTATTTATTTTTAGTTAGGCCTCTCTTGGGGGAAAGCCATGTTCCCTTGTGACCTCACCTCCCCATGGCAATGTTTTGGGAACAAACTGGATTCTCACAGTTCTCCCAATGGTGGCAGGGTGCCCATGTCAGGCAATGTATTTTTCATAATGAAAAAGAAACAAAAATAGCGTCAAACCTCATTTGTAATTTCCCCATAGCAGGCAGAATCTTAAATCTCTTTGTTTCCCTTCTCGGTTTATTATGCTGCCCTTGTCCTTGGTAAAGTGGAGGGAAAAAGTGGATTTGAGGGCTTTTAAAAAAAATCTGTACTTATTTATTTACGTAATACTTACTCGCAGAAGCATTTATTTTTGTAGCATAGGCCAATACGGACATCCTGCAATTCCCACCCACCTTTCCTCCTTAATTTGGATGTTTCACTTCTCTCCCATGCCTAAAAACACTTGTGTCATCCCTGACCTCCCGATATCCTTCTTCCTTCCAGGCAGAAAGGCAGCCTGGCTCCTCAAGGACCATCCTGGCTTTGACCCACCACCACCAGATCCTCATTCAACATTTAATCACTTCCTCTCTCAACACCCATCCTGCTCTCCCTCATCCTGCCTCTTGGCCTTGGCCCTGGAACCCAAGTGAAGATAAATCCAGAAGGAAGGAAGGAGGAAACTCAGACAGAGAGATCACCCACTGTATACCTGAGACCATGCTTTTTTAGTTCGCCGGGGGGGGGGGGGGGGGGGGGGGGGGGGGGGGGGGGCAGGGGGGAAGTGGCCTGACTTCTCTCATTCTGGATTGATTGATTGATGGATGGATGGATTTGTATTGTGGTAAAATATACATAACATAAAATTTACCATTTTAGCCATGTTTTAAGTCATTAACGACATTTACATTGTGGCACAATCACCACTATTATCTATCTCCAAAACTTTTTTTATAATCCTAGACTGAAGCTCTGTACTCGTAACTGCCCATTCCCCTCTCCCCAGGCCCTGGTAAAAACTTTTATAGGCATTATTTCATTTAGTCCTTACATTTGCCTTATGAGGGAGGTACTACTATCCCCACCCTTGACATCCAAGAAATCTGAGGCTCAGAGAGGTTACGTCACTTCCCAAGTGTCACTCAGCTCCCAAGAGTCCAGGCTGAGATTAAATTCCAATTGACTAAGCTCTTCCATTCTTTTCATTTGTGTGCTCTTTCTCAGGCGTGAGAGAGTGAGAAGCGATGTGTAAGGAATGGTCTTTGCCATTAAAGAGTCTATTCTTTTGAGAAAAACAAGTTTAGCTTATCTAAATGTGTGGCTCAACATGCACAGAGGCTATGGAGTCAAGGTGGGGCTGTGGTAAATACCACTGGACCGTGCGTTATCATCCATTCCTTCAATGTTCACTGGAAAATTGCTCCATATCGGGGCTCTGCTGGGCTGGGAGAGTCACCGGACCCCACCCTAACCTGGAAGAAGCCGGGATCTAAACAGAAGTGTACAAGGCAGTATGCTCTCCTCTCTATGGAGAGCTGTGGTAGGTAGAACAAGAGGCAGAAGGCTGCAGGAGGAGGAGACAAGTGAGGATGAGGAGGAAGGTGGGCAGTGGGGAAGACATGGTAGAGCATTCCAGGCAGAAGGCCTGGCATGTCCTAGAACAAGGCATGATTGGGAAACAGCAAAAGGGCAGGGGTCCTGGCGGGGAGGTGGCAAGAGATGGAACTGGTAAGATAGGTGGGGGCTGGATGATCAGCCTGAGGGAGTCTGGATTTGAGTTGGCAGTGGGGAGCCAACATTTCCATGTCCAGACCAGACCTCACCTCCCAATTTCTATCCATTTATATAGAGTGTTGATGTTTCCACTTGGATGTCTTATAGTCATATCTAAATTTACATTTCCCAGAAATAAGCCTGACTTACATGCTTCCTTGTCTAGCCCCACCAGCAGAGATATTAAAAATATTTAGGGCAGAGGCACCAGCAGGTCCCCCGGGTTTGGGATCAGCATCCCAAAGACCCATAGCTATGCCAGCTATCATCAACACTTTAGATACTGGAGAGTGGGAGGATCTGAGGGTCCCAAGGGAAGTCCAGGCAGCTGGGGTAGCAAGGGGGCTCACAGTGACAGTGGTTTTCCTAACAGTCATACTGCGGTCCGGAAATGCACCAGCTGCACATCAGCAGTGCCTCCATCAAGCATAATCCTCCTGTGCTTTCCCCATCTTAGTAATGGTACCATGCAGGGGACTCTTGCTGGAAACCAAAGCATTATCTCCCGGCCCAGGCCAAAAATACAATGCCATGATGCTAAATATTTAAAAAAATTATACATCAGATTAAATCAATTACTTGTTTATTAAGAGAAAAGTTCTCCTTAATTTTTTGAGGTATTTTTACATAGAATAAAATGCACACATTTTAAGAGTATAGTTTGAGGAGCGTTAACAAATACATTGTGTGGCCACCACCCCAGTCAATTACCATTAGCCTAGCAAGTTTCCTTATGCTTATTCGCAGCCAATTTCCCCTCTTCTCTCCTGCAGGCAACCACCCCTCGAATTTCTATCACCATAGATTAGTTTTGCCTATTACAGACTTCATATAAATGTAATTAGGCAGTGTACTCTGGCTTCTTTTGCTCAAAAGCTATGGATATTTTACGGTTGAAAGCTGGCAAAACATCAAAGATGACTGAATTTAATGGTTTTGTTTTGATGGATAGTAATATATGTATAAAAAAGGAATATATATATATGATTTATAAATGATTATATATTTCATAAAATTTGTTCTCACCCTCATTTTAACAAAATCACCAATTACATTGTTATAATCAAGAGTTTTCAAATAATTTTGTTTGATTGACAATAAGGTCCAAAATTAAATAAACTTTGTTGAATCACTGTATATTTTAGACTTTTTTTTTTACTTACTAATTTCAATTTGGAAAAACTTTCCACTAATAACTGGAATTGTCAACAAACATCTTTTTTTTTAATTGTCTTTTTGTTACTTGCTGATGGGTTTATTTTTTTTCATTTTTAAATTAACATATAATGTATTATTAGCCCCACGGGTACAGGTACAGGTCTGTGAATTGCCAGGTTTATTCTTCACAGCACTCACCATAGCACATACCTTCCCCAATGTCCATAACCCCACCCCCCTCTCCCGATCCCCCTCCCCACAGCAACCCTCAGTTTGTTTTGTGAGATTAAGAGTCACTTATGATTTGTCTCCCTCCCGATCCTATCTTGTTTCATTTATTCCTTTCCTACCCCCCAAACACCCCACTTGCCTCTCAACTTCCTCATATCAGGGAGATCATATGATAATTGTCCTTGACTGACTTATTTCGCTAAGCGTCAACAAACATCTTAAGACAAAATTTAGGTTAAAACAATGTATCCTGGGGATGCCTGGGTGGCTCAGTCGGTTGGGCCACTGCCTTCCGCCCAGGTCATGATCCCGCGGTCCTGGGATCGAGTTCCGCATCTGGCTCCTTGCTCGGTAGGGAGCCTGCTTCTCTCTCCACCTCTGCCTGCTTGTGAGCGTTCTCTCTCTCTCTCTCTCTCTCACAAATAAATAAATACAATCTTTTACAAAAAAATTATTTATTTATTTGACAGAGATCACAAGTAGGCAAGCAGGCAGGCGGGGGGGGCGGGGGGAGCAGGCTCCCCGCTGAGCAGGGAGCCGGATGCAGGGCTCTATCCCAGGACCCTGGGATAGAGCAGGGAGACAGAGAGGCAGACAGAGAGAGAGAGGGAAGCAGGTTCCCCGCCGAGCAGAGAGCCGGATGCGGGGCTTGATGCGGGGCTCGATCCCAGGACCCTGGAACCATGACCTGAGCCAAAGGCAGAGGCTTTAGCCCACTGAGCCACCCAGGCGCCCCTGTCCTGAATTTTACATATTGTGGTCAAATATTGTAATGGGAACACATAGTAAATTATATATTTCATAATAATCATATATCAAAATAAATTTATATCAAAAGTATGAACAATTATATTTATATATCAAAATAAACATAATATACATAATAAATTATAAAACTGAGAACTTTTTCCCTGCGGTCAGAAACAAGACAAGGATCTCCACTCTTACCACTTTTATTTAACATAGTACTGGACGTCCTAGCCAAGGCAATCAGATGACAAAAAGAAAAAAGAAGCATCCAAATTGATAAGGTAGAAATAAAAGTTTTACTATTTGCAGATGACATGGTATTATATATAGAAAACCTTAAATTAAAAAAAAAAAAAAAGTGCCGCCTTGGTGGCTCAGTTGGTTAAATGGCTGCCTTCGGCTCAGTTCATGATCCCAGCGTCCTGGAATCGAGTCCCACATCCAGCTCCTTGCTCGGCAGGGAGCCTGCTTCTCCCTATGCCTCTGCCTGCCACTCTGTCTGCCTGTGCTTGCTCTCTCTCTGACAAAATAAGTAAATAAAAAAAAAAAGAAAACCCTAAGGACTCTAGAAAAAAATAGTAGAACTGATAAATGGATTCAGTAAAGTTACAGGATATAAAATTAATGTACAGAAATCTATTGCATTTCTATACAGTAATTATGAAGCAGCAGAAAGAGAAAATAAGAAAACAATCCCATTTATAATCATACCAAAACTAAAAAATACCTAGGAATAAACTTAACCAAAAAGGTAAAAGACCTGTACTCTGAAAACTAAAACACCGATGAAAGAAATTCATGATGGCACAAAGAAATGTAAAGTCATTTCATGACCATTGGTTTGGAGAATATTGTTAAAATGTCTATACTACTCAGCGCGCCTGGGTGGCTCAGTGGGTTAGAGCCTCTGCCTTCAGCTCGGGTCATGGATCCAGGGTCCTGGGATCGAGCCCCGCATCAAGCCCCACATTGGGCTCTCTGCTCGGCGGGGAGCCTGCTTCCCTCTCTCTCTGTCTGCCTCTCTGCCTACTTGTGATCTCTCTCTGTAAAATAAATAAATAAAATCTCTTTTAAAAAATGTCTATACTGGGACACCTGGGTGGCTCAGTTGGTTAAGCAGCTGCCTTGGGCTCAGGTCATGATCCCAGGGTCCTGGGATCGGGTCCCACATCGGGCTCCTTGTTCAGCAGGGAGCCTGCTTCTCCCTCTGCCTCTGCCTGCCACTCTGTCTGCCTGTGCTCGCTCGCTCTCTCCCTCTCTCTGACAAATAAATAAATTAAAAAGATTTTTTTTTTAAATGTCTATACTACTCAAAGTAATCTAGAGATTTAATGTAATCCCTATAAAAACACCAACAGCATTTTCACCAAACTAGAGCAAACAATCTTAAAATTTGGAACCACAAACAACCCTGAAGAGCCAAAGCAATCACGAAAAAGAAAAAAGCTGGAGACATCACAATTTTGGACTTCAGGTTACTTTATAAAGCTGTAGCAATCAAAACGGTATGGTACTGGCACAAAAATAAACACAGATCAATAGAACAGAATAGAAAACCCAGAAATGAGCCCACAACTATATGATCAAGTAATCTTCAATAAAACAGGAAAGAATAGCCAATGGGAAAAAGTCTCTTCAGTAAATGGTCTTGGAAAAACACCAACATGATAAAGAATGAAACTGGACTACTTTTTACACCATACACAAAATAAATTCAAAATGGATTACGGACCTAAAAGTGAGACCTGAAACCATAAAAATCCTCGAAGGGAGTACAGGCAGCAATTTCACTGACATTGGCTGTTGTAGCATATGTCTCCTGAGGCAAGGGAAACTAAAGCAAAAACAAGCTATTGGGACTACACCAAAATAAATAGCTTCCACACAGCAAAGGAAGCAATGAGCAAAACTATAAGGCAACCTACTGAATGGGAGAAGATATTTGCAAATGGCATATCTAATAAAGGGTTAATATTTAAAATAGACAAAGAACTTATACAACTCAACAGCCAAAAAAACAAATAATCAGATTACAATGGGCAGAAGACATGAAGACATTTCTCTAAAGAAGACATACAGATTGCAACAGACACATGAAAACATGTTCAATATCACTAATCATCAGGGAAATGCAAATCAAAACCACAATGAGGTATCACATTATGCCCGTCAGAATGGCTAAAATAAAAAATGCAAGAAACAAGTGTTAGAGAGGGTGTTTGTGGGGATGCAAACTGGTGGAGCCACTGTGGAAAACAGCACAGAGTTTCTTCAAAAAGTTAAAAATAGAGCTACTCTATAATCTAGTAATGCTACTACTGGGGGTATTTGCCCCCAAAATTCAAAGGGATACATGCAACCCTATGTTTATGGCAACATTATTTACAATAACCAAATTATGGAAGCAGTCCATGTGTCCACTGATAGATGAATGGATAAAGAAAATGTAGTATATATAGACAAAGGAACATTATTCAACCATATAAAGGAATGAAATCTTGTCATTTGCAACAACATGGATGGAGCTAGAGAGCACAATGCTAAGTGAAATAAAGTAGTCAGAGAAAGACAAATACCATATGATTTCACTCATGTGTGGAATTTAAGAAATAAAATGAACAAAGAAAATAAAAAGAAAGCCAAACCAAGAAACAGACTCTTATAACTATAGAGAACAAACAGATGGTTACCAGAGGGGAGGTGAAGGGGGGTGGAAATAAAACTAAATTTTAAAAAAGTAACATATGTAACAAATTATAACAAAAAATAATCCAAAATCTTTTCATTATATAAATCATCACTAGTTATACTGTGGTTTTCATCATTTCTTAAAGCAATATCTAAGTCCATAAAGAATCAGTATCATGTTCACACATGCTATAATCAGACCATATGTTTACATATAAACAAATGTAAGAGTAGTGTGAATTTTTTATAATCAAAATATTTATTAGCTGCCATGTGCTACTGTTACAAATACCAAGCAACTCTTGAGTTCCTCCTAGACCACAAATTAGAACACAAAGAGAAGCAAACACTCTGGGAAATGATGTCCCATTATGCATTCGTGCTATTTGAGGAAATAGATTCCGCAGAACCTATTAGTGTGTTTCTCTCTTCCTCTCCCCAAGATCTCCGCCACTCACAAGGTCAGAATACTCCAGAGCAGTGTCCAGCTCTGATGTGGGCAGCAGCACAAGCCACGAAACTTCAGACACAGCTGCCATGTAAAGAAAGTGGTCTATATCCATGACTGAGGAGGATGGTGGTTACACAGATGGATACATTCATCTTCTCACACTGTGTACTTAAATGTGTGCATTTTGTTGCATGTAAAACACACAATTTTTTTGTATTGAGGCTGTAAAGCAAGACAGATGAAGTGTTTCCCTGGGGCCTGAATGAGTTTACACACAAAAGGGAATGTTCCGTGTAGAGGACATGCAGCCCCAGCACTGAGCGCCAGCTCCTGAGTGTCAAATCAACCATGCTTTCTTTACTGAACTCTGGGGGGTGTGGGGAGGGTGCATGCCAGCAAGGGAGGGGATACATAAGGCTTCTAAAGTACAGGGTCCAGGGAAGAGATCCCTCCTCCACTAGTCCATGGGTGGCATTGCATCCTGATTCCTACTTTTTTTTTTAAAGATTTTATTTATTTATTTGTCAGAAAGAGAGAGAGAGAGAGAGGGAGAGGGAGAGAGAGAACAAGGAGGGGAGCAGAAGGCAGAGGGAGAAGCAGGCTCCCTGCTGAGCAAGCAGCCCCATGCAGGACTCGATCCCAAGAGCCTGGAACCATGACCTGAGCTGAAGGCAGCTGTTTAACTGACTGAGCCACCCAGGTGATCCTTGATTCCTCCCTTTTCCTCACTCCCCTCATATCCAGTCCATCAACTGGCCCTGTGGTTCTGCCTCCAGAATATATCTTACATCTCTCCTCGCTCCATCTCTGCTGGCCCCCTCCAGCCCAGGCTATCATCATCTCTCACTTGGAGTACAATGATCTCTTGGTTAAACAGGCCTCTCTACTTCCTCTCCCACCTTCCTCCTACCTGCTCTCCCCATAGCAACCAGCATGATATTAAAACATAAATAGCATCAGAATTGCTATCTTGCTGAAAATCATTCAACTGTATTCCCATTGCTCTTAAGATAAAGACCCACAACTTTAGTGACCTTTAAGGTTCTGCAGGACCGGCCTTGTGCAGTTCTCTGGCCTCAAGCCATCCTCCTGGTTTATTCTCAGTCAGCATACCCTGTTTAGTGATTTGTGTGATTGCCCCCAGATCTTTCTGTCTTACCCGCCCACCCAAGGCCGGCAGGGACTATCTGTTTTGATCGTGTGCTGTTGCCCATCACAATGAAAGCATTTGATAAATACTGTTGGCCAAATAGGTGAATGGATGTTTTTAAACTGGAGGGTGGCACAGACAAGTCTGGGTTTTTGAAACGTATCTGGATGTAGTGTGAAAGGTGAGATAGATGGAAACAGGTTGGAGGGAGGTGGCTTCCATTTATGCATAAGCTCAGGATCTCACTAGACCAACCTCCACTGTTGAGGGTGAATGATAAATAAAGAAATGACTTAAAGGCTGAGACTGGGAGAGAGAGGCCAAGAAGCAGAGGCATTCTGCTTTATATAAGGCAGATCTATGTAAAATTTCAATAAGAAGTCTCCATTACTAAAAATGGATTTCAGAACCACTGGGCTGGTAGTCAGGATCCCAGAGTTCCAGTCATGTTTCTTTCCCTGAATAGACTTGTGTAAGTCCCTTGCCTTTACCTTGCCTCAGGGAGAGCAGAGATTGGAATGATTTCTGAGGTCCCTACAGCACTGACAAGCAGAGTCTACACAAGCGTTGCAGAGCCCTCATAGGCCTGCTTTGGCTCAAGTCCTTGCTTCATTTTATCTGTAACTCCTTAGAAGCTGAGAAGAGGGTTAGTGATACTAGAGATCAGGGAACCAAGAGGTGTCAGGTCTATGACATCACATGCTTAGGGTTGTGTTGGGCCCCTGGCCATTGCCGATCAGGAAAAGGAGGGAGCAGGAAAGGGAGGGAGCGGATGGAATCTGGCAAGGAGGCCATGGTTGGCTGTGACCCTGGAGCTAACAGTTCAGGATCAATAGTCACAATCAGTGTCTAAGGGGTATGTCTCAATCTAGGGGCATAGAAACCAAGGAGAACACCAGGATTCAGAACACAGACAGTGCTATGGATTCTCAGAGCAAGATGGCAGCCAGCAGCTGGGAAGACATGCTATTCTGTCTCCAGCTACATGGACTGGAATCAGGCAGGACCGTAACTACTCATTCAATTGATGGATAAAGGGAGGGATGGATGAATGGACAGATGAAACAACACACTAAACCGATACACTGAGGAAAGGCTGGTGCTCAGTAGGCCCTCCAAACACCCAGCTTCTCAGTGTATTGCTTTTGTTTATTTATTCAACAAACATTTTTGTTGAGTAGCCCCTATGTGCCAAACTATGAGATGCATGCTATGAGGTATTTGAATCCCATTTAAGGGCAAGGATTCTATAGCCTGATTACCCAAATTTGAATCCTGTCCCTAGCTCATAGTAGTAGCTTAATAGGAAGCAATATATTCACTTTGTGTCTTAGTTTCTTCGTCTGTGAAATGAGGAAGGTAATAGTACCTACTTTATGGGTTGTTAAGATATTAAATACATTGATAGTTTCAAAGCTTTTAGAGTCCCCAGCACATGGTGTTAGCTTTACTCTGTATTCTCAGGTCACAGGTCAAGTGGGGGGCGGGAGGGTGACCATCCCAACCTACAATAACCCAGGTAGACTATATATTCGCAGAGGTACAGACAAATTGTTGAGGGATGGGCCAGGGTGGCACTGTGGAAAGGACAGTCTTTGCACTGAAGCTGATAGATTGATTTGAGGTTGATTCAGCATACTATGAGATACACACTTTTTAGGATGATGGTAGCCAAACATCCATCCTCATGTCCTGAAAATTTAGTATCACTAGGGACCTGAAGGCCACCTTGATCCACTGTTTCCTTTTATGGTCAAGACCCCGGTAAAAGGTCCCACCCAGTTCAAGGACACACAGCTAGTTATTTATTTAACAAATCATGCCTTCATTCTCCAAATATTCACTAAAAACTTACTGTGTGCCAGGCACTAGGGTAAGTGGAGATCTAGGGATCAAATTATGCATGACCTTCCCCAAAAGAGTTCATATACTCATAAATAGTGATAGACACAGAACACGAGCCCAGATCCCAACCTCCCAGCCCAGGACTCCTTCTAATTCCCATTAGAACCTTTTACAGACTGAGATCATCTTCTCCAAGGGCTGAGTCTTGAGTTACTTTCCCAATCCCATAGCTATTTACTAATGAACTATAGATACCCTGGAACAGGGCTTATGAAGTTTAACCTCTATTTTTCCCTCAGAGCCTGGAGCTATCTAAATGCTATGTTTATTTTTAAACAACAGCACTGTCACTGATGACTCATAATGACTTTTGTAATTTACTCTGAAACCTACCATTGTATATGTCCGTCCAGGTTACTTTGTCTCCCTTCCCAATTTCTTGGCCCTGAGTCTCATTCTAGTTGTTATTCCCTTACCCCTACTTCCCACTTCCTCCTTCCCCACCCCTGTGGCTATTCCCCAGCTACCCAAGGATCAGTTGATATCCTTCTCTCTCTGTCTTTTTTTAGGAGAAGTTGATATCTTTGTCTAAGTGTTTATATTCCTCTAGCCCCACAACTTGCATACTGAATCTGGGCCCAAGTCCTTTGAAAGGCTACCTTCTGTATAGGATAGGGGCTGGGGCTGAGAGAGATCATACCTTCCCTCTCTCAGTGGTTTCATTATCCTCAGATATCTTGTATCTATTAGGTACCACAAGCTGGAGCTGACAAGCTTCTCAAGGGTCCCCCAAAATATCTAGGACCACTCCTCTCCCATTTTTTTTTACAGAATTCAAAATACAAAAACTATGAAATCAAAAGCAATAAATATTTCAACAAATGTCTACAAATGTATAATTTTTATCACTTTGTTAGTTTTTCAATGTAATTGTGACAGTGACTGACTTAAGATTCTTTTGAGCCACACATTATCCTACTCATGGAAGATGGTTTGTCCATTTTAATTCCTGAGCAGCATTCCATTGTATAAATATACCACAGTATATCCATTCTAATTGATAGACTCTTGGG
This sequence comes from Mellivora capensis, assembly GCA_004024625.1. NCBI lineage: Eukaryota > Metazoa > Chordata > Mammalia > Carnivora > Mustelidae > Mellivora > Mellivora capensis. The sequence continues at coordinate 17,962 of PISX010011258.1, read as the reverse complement.
CTATTTCCAGTTTGGGAGTATGATGAATAAAGTTCTAGTGAACATTGTTATAAAAATCTTTTTGTGGTATAAATATTTTCATTTATCATGGGTACATTCCTAGTGGAAAAAATGGGCCATAGGATGGGTGTATATTTAATTTCATAAGAAATGCCAGACATGGGGCGCCTGGGTGGCTCAGTGGGTTAAAGCCTCTGCTTTCGGCTCAGGTCATGATCCCAGGGTCCTGGGATCGAGCCCCACATTGGGCTCTCTGCTCCTCGGAGAGCCTGCTTCCTCCTCTCTCTCCCTGCCTGCCTCTCTTGCCTACTTGTAATCTCTGTCTGCCAAATAAATAAATAAAATCTTAAAAAAAAAAAAGAAATGCCAGACATTTACCAAATTGTTGGTACCATTTTACACTATCAACAACATTATGTGAGATTTCTGGTTGCTCCACAATCTTGTCAACATTTGATATTTTCAGTTTTTTTTTAAATTTTATCCATTCTGGTGAGTGTGTAATATCATTTCATTGCGGTTTTGATTTACATTTCCTGACAATGACTTTAAGCACAGGAAGACAGTAAAAAGGAAACAGAGAAATAATAATAATAAAAAACCAGAACAAACAGAAAAATAAACTACCAGGATTAAGCCTTACTATAGAAATATATCAATAAGTACATTAAATCTAAATGACCAAAATGACCCAACCATATGTTATCTGTAAGAAACTCACTTTAAATATAACAATAAAGACAAATTGAAAGTAAAAGGATGGAAAAATATATATGATGCAAAAGTAATCAAAGGAAGCAGGAGTGAGTGGCTACAATCCTATCAAAGTAAACTTCAGAGCAAAGAATAGTATTAGAGACAGAGAAGAACTTTATAAAACGATAGAAGGATCAACTCACCAAGAAGACAGAGCAATCATAAATGGATATATACCAAACAAAATATGTGAAGCAAAGAGTAATAGAACTCAAGTGAGAAATAGGTAAATCCACAATTATATTTGGAGACTTCAACACTCTTCTTTGAACCACTGGTAGAACAACTAGAGAGAAAATCAGCAAGGATATAGAAGAAAACATCAACACCATCTACCAATAGATTCTAATAAGCATTTAAAAACTACTGTACCGGGCGCCTGGGTGGCTCAGTGGGTTAAGCCGCTGCCTTTGGCTCAGGTCATGATCTCAGGGTCCTGGGATCGAGTCCCGCATCGGGCTCTCTGCTCATCAGGGAGCCTGCTTCCTCCTCTCTCTCTGCCTACCTCTCTGTCTACTTGTGATCTCTCTGTCAAATAAATAAATAAAATCTTTAAAAAAGCAAACAAACAAAAAAACTACTGTACCCAACAACAGCAGAACATACATTTTTTTTAAGCTACCCACGGAACATATACCAAGGTAGACCATATGAGGCCATTAAGAAACATTTTTTTTAAAGAACTGGAATCAGTTGCCTCGTTAGCGCAGTAGGTAGCGCGTCAGTCTCATAAAGGACTGGAATCATATAGTGTGTTCTCTGTCCACAGTGGAATCAAACTAGAAATCATTAACAGAAAGATAATAAGCAATTAACATACTTAGAAATAATCCATGGGTCAATGAGGAGGTCTCAAAGGAAAGAAAAAGATACATTGAACTGAATGAAAAGAATCATACACTATATCAAACTTTGTGGATACAGCCAAAGTCATACTGAGAGGGGAAAAATTTGTAGCGCTAAATCCACATACTAGAAAAGAGGGGAAAAGTCTAAAAGCAATTATCTAATCTCCCACACAGAAATCACTTGGAAAAGAACAAAATAAAACCAAAGCAAGCAGAAAGAGGGAATAATAAAGAGCAGAAATCAATGAAATTAGAAACAAAACAATGGAAACAGTGAAATAAAGAATGAATTATTTGAAAAAATTAATGAAATTGACAAATCTCTAACAAGACTAACAAACAAAAGAGAGAGAGAGAGAGAACACACATTTTCAACATCAAGAATGACAAAATGGACATCACTACAGAACATGTATGTATCCACAGGATAATAAGTGAATACTACAAACAACTTACAAACATAATTTGACAACTTAGATGAAATGGACCAATTTCTTGAAAAACACAAACTACTACAACTCACCCATATGGAATAGATAATATTTATTTATTTTTGAAGTTAATAATTTTAATAGAACTACAACTATTAATAAAGTCAAATTTGTAATTTTAAAACTCCATGAAAGAAATCTCTAGACCCAGGTAGTTTCAGAAATTCTACCAAATGTTTAAAGAAGAATGTAGAAAATCTACACAATCTCGTCCAGAAAACAGAAGAGGAAAAACACTTCACAATTTATTTATGAATCTAGTATTGTCCTATACCAAAACAAAAGAAGCACAAAAAAGAGAAAACTTTTGACCAATATCTCTCATAAACTTAGATGCAAAAATCCTCAACAAAATATTAGCAAACCAAATATAACAATGTATAAAAAGAATTATAAAATGTATAAAATGAATTATACACCATAACCAAGTGGGATTTATTCCAGATATATATATATATATATATTATTCATTCCAAGGCTAGTCAACGTTCAAAAATCAATCAATGTAATCTACCACATTAACAGGTTAAAGAAGAAAAATCACATGATCATACCAATTATTGCAAAACAAAACAAAACTTTTTTTTCCAAAAAATCTTTTTTTTTAAAGATTTTATTTATTTATTTGACAGAGAGAGATCACAAGTAGGCAGAGAGGCAGGCAGAGAGAGAGAAGGAAGCAGGCTTCCCGCTGAGCAGAGAGCCCGATGTGGGGCTCTATCCCAGGACCCTGGGATCATGACCTGAGCTGAAGGCAGAGGCCAAAAAAAAAAACTTTTGACAAGATTCAACACCTTCATAATAAAAAAAAAAACTCTCAGGAAAACAGGAATAGAAAGAAACTTTCTCAATGTAATAAATCATCTACAACAAGTCTACAACTAACAATTTATCTGACAGTGGAAGACTAAATGCTTTTCCCCTAAGACTGGAAAAAGGCAGTTCCGTTCAGTACAATAAGGCAAAACAAAGAAATTAAATGCGTATCCAATCAGAAAGGGAGAAAACAGAACCCTTTGCAGATGACAAGATTATCTACATAGAAAATCCTAAGGAATCTACCAAAAAATTCTTAGGGCTAATAAGTGAATTCAGCAAAAATCAGTTGCATTTCCATATATTTGCAACAAACACATGGACACAGAAATTAAAAATACAGTACCATTTAGAATCACTCAAAAAGGAGAAATATTTAGGTACAAATCTGACAAAACATGTATAGATTTGTTTGCTGAAAACTACAAAATGCTGATGAAAGGAGTCAAAGAAGATGTAAACAAATGGTGAGACATAACCATGTCCATGGACTGGAAGACCAAATATAGCAAATATGTTGATTCTTCCCAAATAGATATAAAGGTTCAATGCAATTCCTATCAAAATTCCATCAAGATTTTTTAGATGTAGATGAAGTTATTCTTTTTAAAATTTTTAAAAAAGATTTTATTTATTTATTTGACAGAGAGAGGAGACATAGCCAAAGAGGGAACACAAGCAGGGGGACTGGGAGAGGTAGAAGTAGACCCCCACTGAGCAGGGAGCCCAATGTGGGACTCAGTCCCAGGACTCTGGGATCATGACCCAAGCCGAAGGCAGATGCTTAACAACTGAGCCACCCGGGCATCCCTTTTTTAATGTTTTTAGTTTTTAAAAAATTTTAAATAGGCTCACACCCAATGTGGAGCTTGAACTCACGACCCTGAGATCAAGAGTCACATGTTCTACCAGTTGAGCCAGTCAGGTGCCCCCTAGACAAGATTATTTTAAATTTTATATGGAAAGACAAAAACCCAAGACAATTTAGAATAACTAAAACAGTCTTCGGAAAAAAGAAGAGTAAAGTGGAGGAATGGGAATAATTGACTTTAAGACTTATTATAGAGTTACAGCAATCAGGAATAAATGATACTGGTTTAAATAAAGACACATAGATCAATGGAAGGGAATCCTAAAATCAGCCCCTACAAATATGTCCAACTGGTTTTTGTGGTGTTTTCTGTTTTTGTTTTTGTTTTTGTTTTTAGCACAAAGCAGTCTCTATTACAATGACTGAAGTAAACAAAACATGATCATTAAAATAATTTTCAAATTTTTAAAATTTTTAATTCCAGTATAACATACAGTGTTATATTGGTTTCAGATGTACAATATAGTGATTCAACAATTCTAAATATTACTTGGTGTTCATCATAATAACTGTACTCTAAGTTCCTTTGACCTGTTTCATACACCCCACCTCCCTTCTGGTAACCATCAGTTTATTCTCTATGGTGAAGAGTCGGCTTTTTGGTTTGTCTCCTTTTTTGTTTTGTTCTTAAATTCCACAATCGAGTGAAATCATATGGTATTTGTCTTTCTCTGACTGACTTACTTCACTTAGCATTATACCCTCCAGATCCATCCATGTGGTTGCAAATGACAAGATTTCATTCTTATTTTCGTGGCTAAGGAATATTCCATTGTATACATATACATCTTCTTTGTCCATTCATCTGTCAGTGGACACATGGGTTGTTTCCATATCTTGACTACTGTAAATAATGCATTTTTAAAAAGATTTTATTTATTTAATTGGGGGGGCACAAGTGGGAGGAAGGGCAAAGGGAGAGGGAGAAACAGATTGCCCGCTGAGCAGAGATCCTGACATGAGGCTCAATCCCAAGACCCTGAGATCATGACCTGATCCAAAGGCAGACAATTAACCAACTGAGCCACCCAGGCATGCTTGCATATATCTGTTTTTAACTAGGGTTTTCATTTTCTTTGTGTAAACACCCAGTAGTGTAATTACTGGTATAGGGTAATTCTGTTTTGTTTTGTTTTTTCAGTTTTTGAGGAACCTCCGTACTCTTTTCCAGAGTGGCTGTACCAGTTTGCATTCTCATCAGCACTTCAAGAGGGTTTCTTTTTCTCCATTGCCTCACCAACACTTGTTGCTTGTGTTTCTGATATTAGCCATTCAAACAGGTGTGAGGAGATACCTCATTGTGGTTTTGAGTTACATTTCCCTGATGATTAGTGATGTTGAGCATGTTTTCATGTGTCTGTTGACCATTTGTATGTCTTCTTTAGAAAAATGTCTGTTCATGCCCTCTGCCCATATTTAGTTGGATTATATGTGTTTTTCTGGCATTGAGTTATGGAAGTTCTTTGTATATTTTGGGTATTTACCCCTTTTGGGTATATAATTTGCAATTATCTTCTACCGTTCCATGGATTTTTTGTTTTGTTGATGTCTCCTTCATTGTGCAAAATCTTTTTGTTTTGCTGTTGTTCCAAAAGTTTATTTTTGTTTTCCTTTCCCTTGCCTCAGGAAACATATCTAGAAAAATGTTTCTACAGCTGAGGTCAAAGAGATTACTGCCTATGTTTTCTTCTAAGAATTTTATGGTTTCAGGTCTCACTTTTAGGTCTTTAAACTCAGAGTTTATTTTTGTGTACAGTGTAAGAAAGTGGTGCAGTTTCATTCTTTTGCATGCAGCTGACCACTTTTCCCAACACCATTTGTTGAAGAGACTGTCTTTTTCCCATTGCATGTTCTTGCCTCCTTTGTCATAGATTAATTGTTCATATAACCAAGGGTTTAATTCTGAGTTGTCAGTTCTGTTCTATTGATCTATGTGTCTATTTTTGTGCCATTACCATACTAGTTTGATTGCTACAGCTTTGTAGTATATCTTGAAATCCAAGACTGTGATAGCTCCAATTTTGTTCTTCTTTTTCAAGATTGCTTTGGCTGTTTGTGGTCTTTTGTGTTTTCATACAAAATTTAGGATTATTTGTCCTAGTTCTGTGAAAAACGCTGTTGGTATCTGCTAGGGACTTATGCCCAACTGGTTTTTGACAAAGGTGTAAGAGCAATTAAATGGAGGAAACATAGCCTTTTGAACAAATGGTGGTGGAGCAATAGGATATCCATAGGCAAAAAACAAAAAACAAACCAAAAAAACTCCAAAAAAAAAAAAAAAAAGCATGACCAAAGTTTCCAAACATAGGGAAAAACACAGGAGAAACTCCTCAGGATATAGGGCTAGGCAAAGACTTTTTAGACCAAAATCTTGATCTGTGAAAGGAAAAGTAGATAGATTGGACTTTATCACAGTTACAAACATTTGCTCTTCAAAGGACATTGTTAAGAGGATGAAAAAACAAGCCACAGATTAGGCAGAACTATTTACAAATCATGTATCTGACAAAGAACTAGAACTGAGAATATATAAAGAATTCTAAAAACTGAACATTAAAAAACCACAGTTAGAAAACGGGCAAAATATATGAACAGACATTTCACTGAAGAGGATATTCAGGTTGAAAATAAGCACAGTAAAAATGTTCAACATCATCAGCCATTAGGGAAATATAAATTAAAATCATAACAAAATACTACTACTAGAATGTCTTTAAAAAATGGTGACAATTCCAAATGCTGACAAGGATGCAGAGAAATTAAATCACTCATAGATATATTGCTGGTAGGAATGAAAATGGGACAACTACTCTGGAGAGCAGTTTTTCTAAAAAATGAAACATGCAAGCACCGTAAGACCCAGCAATTGTACTTCTCAGCATTTATTCCAGATAAATGAAAACTATGGTCACACAGAAATACCCTGTATACAAATATTTGTAGCAGTTTTGTTCAGGATATCTGAAAACTGGAAATAATCTATTTATCAGTGGGAGAATAGATAAACAAAATGTGTTCCATCCTTACCATGGAATGCTACTCATCAAAAAAAAAAAAAAAGAAAGAAAGAAACAGACTATTGTTACATGCAACAACCTGGATGAGTCTCCAGAAAATTATGCTAAGGGGAAAAAAAAGTGAATTCCAAAAGTTTACACATTGTGTCATTCCATTTATATAACAGATTTGTGTTTCCGTTGGGGGGGTGGATATAAAAGAAGAACATGAGGGATCTATGTAGTGATAGAAATGTTCTGTGGGGCGCCTGGGTGGCTCAGTGAGTTAAAGCCTCAGCCTTCGGCTCAGGTCATGATCCCAGGGTCCTGGGATTGAGACCCGCATTGGAAACTCTACTCAATGGGGAGCCTGCTTCCCCCTATCTCTCGTTCTGCCTGCCTCTCTGCCTACTTGTGATCTCTGTCAGTCAAATAAATCAAATATAAACAAAAAAAAAAAGAAAAAAAAGAAAAGAAAAAGAAATGTTCTGTATCCTCAATATCCTAATTGTGATACTGGCAAGACATTACCATTAGGGAAAACTGGGTAAAGGGTACACAAGATCTCTCTGTATTATTCCTCACAACTGTATGTGAGTCTACAATTTTCTCAAAATAAACAAAATTAACTAAGATGTTACCTTTGTGGTTTCTCTCTTGTCTGAACCCTGAATGATGCAATACTCTTCAGCAGACTGGGGAGTTTCTCTTCTTTTTCTAGTTTGTTACAGTTTGCAGGGAGCTTTAGTCAGGGTGGATGTTAATTTTTGCCAACTGCTTTTTTTGCACCTACTTAAAATAATCATATGGTTTTTCAAATTATATTATTTGATTTTATAATGTTAAACGAACCTTGCATTCCTGGGATGAACATTACTTCATCATGATGTATTAATTCTTTTATACCTTGCTGGATTCAATTTGCTAATATTTGCTTAGGATTTCTACATCTATATTAAGAAATGTCTTTCAGATACCTAAGGGAGGGAAGTTACTAGTTTTCTAAAATTAAAAAAGACCTAAGCAAAAATAGTAAAATATCAAAATTTGACAAGGGTGAATGATGGGTAAACAATAATTTGTTACATTATTGTCTACACTTTCCTGCTTTCTTATTTTCGTTTTTCTTTCTTTTCAATTGAAAAATCCTTGCCTTTAGCTCTGAAGATAAATTCAGAGGACAGATTGAGGATCTAATAATTAAGCTGCTTATGCTAATAGGACTAAGGGGTGGGATAGCCTTATGTATCCTCTTCACCTGGAAATAGGCCTAACAAAGTTGGTACTCAGTGAAAGTTTATTGAATTAGTTCAATTTATTTGAATGACAATCTGAAACAACAGAATGGATACTGTGGTCCAGATCAGGACCCAGCCAGTCATTCCCCCAGCTTCTGAGAGTAGGCTGCTTCTGGCTCATAATTCTTCTCTGGGAGTTGCCTTCCACAGAAGAAGTTGCCTTGCGGAGAGTTACAGATAGAGCCTCTATCACTGCTTAGTGATAGGAATAAAAACTTCTGGCCCCTGTTCTTTAATTCGGAATAACTCTTAAAGGTCATCCCCGGTTCAGAGCATTCTTTGAGATAGGTTGAGGCCTCTACAGCGACTGTTTCAGGTTAACTTCTCCCGCTGCGAATCCTGGTTCCATCACTCTTACAGTTTCCCATCATAAACTTTCTGCACGTTCACCTCCTTTTCGCTCTCTTCCTCGGGTAAATCCACCCAGGACACACATTACCCTATTTTATAGTCTTTTCCTAACAGTTTTCAGTATGTGAGATAACCTTATTAATGCTTTAATACTTGCTTATAGCCTGCACTTAGACTGTAAGCTTCCCAGCACAGACTTTTCCCGCCATACACTGTGCACCGCTGTATCAAGCGCCCACTGGTTGTTGAATGAGTGGAAGTGACACACCTGATACTGGGTCTTGGGCCCACAATCTCTCTACAGCCTGCGACCAGCGCTTAGCAGCGGCCACTGGGGACGTGCCTCTGAGTCCCCGCCCCTTCTGTCACGCTTCCAGCCCAGGCAGGGGGCGGAACCTCGCAGATTCCCCCGCTGAAGCTATGCGGCAGCCCGCGGTACGCCTTGTGCTGCTGGGCCGGCTACCCTACACCGAGCTGCTGGCCCTGCAGGAGCGCTGGTTGCGGCGGCTGCAGGCCGAGCCAGGCACTGAAGCCCTGTCAGGGACTGAGGCGGGCGCACTCCTGCTCTGCGAGCCTGCGGGGCCCGTGTACACGTCCGGGCTGCGCGGCGGCCTGACGCCGGAGGAGTCGGCGCGGCTGCGGGCTTTGGGCGCCGAGGTACGCACCACAGGCCGCGGCGGCCTGGCCACCTTCCACGGCCCAGGCCAACTGCTCTGCCACCCAGTCCTAGACCTGAGACGCCTGGGCCTGCGCCTGCGCACCCACGTAGCGGCGCTGGAGGCGTGCGCCGTGCGTCTGTGCGAGTTCCAGAACTTGCGCGGCGCCCGCGCCCGGCCTCCGCCCTACACCGGCGTCTGGCTCGGGGAGCGCAAGATCTGCGCAATAGGTTAGTGCGGTGGGCCGGGGGCGGGGCTTGGTGGGACTGGACCAATGGAGAGGAGAGCAAACTTGGGCTGAGCGGAAGTGTATCTGGCGCGGGCTTTGAATCAGAACTACCAGCTGCGTTCGATATTTTAAGCCTTCTCATTGATCTCATATTCGCAGCCTTCAGGAGGGCCCTCAGTGGTCATCTCATCCAACATTCATCTTTTCGAGAAGTGAATTGCCAGGTTACTTCCAATGAGTCACAATGCCTGGACAATAATGGAGTTTAGTAAACTTTAAAAAAAAAAAGTTTGTTGTTTTTTTTTTTTTAAAGCAGCAGAATCTCTGTTAAAAGATATTTTCTGGGGACGCCTGGGTGGCTCAGTTGGTTAAGCGGCTGCCTTCGGCTCAGGTCATGATCCCAGCGTCCTAGGATCAGTCCCACATCCGGCTCCTTGCTTGGCGGAGAGCCTGCTTCTCCCTCTGCCTCTGCCTGCCACTCTGTCTGCCTGTGCTCGCTCTCTCTCTCTCTCTCTCTGACAAATAAATAAATAAATCTTAAAAAGATATTTTCTGGAATCTCCATTATAAGTGCAGGAGCTGTGAGGCCACCCCCCCACCCCCCCCCCCCCCCCCCCCCCCCAATCTATGCCCAAGCTCTTGGGTGGCTCAGAAACAAAGCTGGAAAACCAGTGATGGAGTCCAATTCCTTCATCAGACTGAGGGGGATCCTGAAGCCCAGGAAGGGTATCTATTCTGAGACCCTTTTTCTTGTCTTGCAGGAGTCCGCTGTGGAAGGCACATCACGTCCCACGGCCTGGCTCTGAACTGTTCTACAGACCTTGTGTGGTTTGATCACATTGTCCCCTGCGGGCTGGTTGGGACAGGTGTCACCTCTCTGAGTGAGGAGCTCCAAAGGCATGTCACTGTGGATGAAGTAATACCACCTTTCCTTGATGCCTTTAAAGAGACCTACAAGTGCACATTGATCTCAGAAAATAGCTCCAACTGATGAGTGTTCATGTTATCACAGCTGGGAGGTCCTGCTTGAAAAGCACCCAGACTGACTTGGGAGTCACTGAAACCCAGATTCTAGAGTTGGCCCTGTCATACATTCATCATGAAACTATGAGCGAAGTATGAGCTCTTAGCCATTGTTTCCCTATGTCTGTCTGCTGGCTTATTTATATCTTCTCACCTACCTCAGATATGGTAGATGTGAAAACATTATGAAAAGCAACACATGATGTATAAATGGAAGACATTAGCGCTACTATTGACCCCCCATTTTCTCAGCTTAGAGAAACTCAGATATAGAGAATCAGTTTTCAAGTATTTACCACTTTCTAAATACTGTATTTAATTTGGTGATTCTGGGCTCTAGTTCCTTTGATTTTGGGGGGGATCATATCTCTAGATAGCCCAGGTGAAAGTGATATGGTGGGGAGCTTTCTGCAATTAAAAGGAAAAGGGAAAGGAATCTTTAAAGAATAAAATGGGATCTTGACTTCCTGCATTGGATTGCCAAGCCTGATAGCTATTTTTAGTTAGGTAACCTGAGCCAGACCAGAGGCCAGGAAAAGACAAGAATAATTTCTCATACTGTACAAATACCAAAGGTAGAAGTAAGTTTTCCCTAAATGAGATCTCTAAATTTATAAGGCTGTGTATTAACTACTCATTGCTATGTAACAAATCACCCCAAAACTTAATGACTTAATAAACATCTCATATATTCTGTGGGTCAGGAATTTGGGGAAAGCTTAGCTGGGTGATTTCTGGGTTGAGATCTCTCATGAGGTGTGGTTAAGATGTCTGCAGGATCAACTGTCATCTGAAGGTTTGACTGGGAATAGAGGATCCGTTTCTAAGATGGTTTGCTCTGCCTCATTGGTACTGGTTGATGACGGGTCCTGTGTTCCTCACCATGGGGGCCACTCCATAGAGCTACTTGTTCCCCAGAGCAACTGATGCCAGAAGAGATAAGGTGGAAGCCACAAGGTCTTTTAACAGAGACTTGGAAGTTACACAGTCATTTCTACCATTTCCCAATAGATGAACCCAACTTAGTGTGAACGGGACTACACAGGGTGAGGGAAAGTGAAGATCATCAGGGACCATCTTCGAAACTGGCCAACATAGGCAGTTAGGGTGGAAAGATCCTTGAATGAAAGTCAGGTGACCCAGGTTGCAGTCCCAGCTCTTTGGGCAAGTCATTTACCTCTCTGGCTTCAGTTTCCCCTATATAAGCACTGTCCAATAGGAATACAATGTGAGCCACACTGTAATTTTGCTTTTATAGTAGCCACATCAAAAAAAGAAAAATAAACAGGTTGACATTAATAACACTGTAATTAACCTAATATAAAAATGTTTTACATTCCTTTTCACCATGCCATATCTAGATATTCAGTGTGTATTTTCCACTTGTAGCTCATCTCATTTTGGGATTTTCACACTTCAGAAGTTCAGTAGCCACATGTGGCCAGTGGCTACCACATTGCAAAGTGCAGCTTTAGGTAATATATCTAAAGTCCTGAGCTTCCAGGGTCCTGTGGCCCCACTGGCTTCTAGAAGAAAGGCGAGTCTTCCCACTTCTGAGGTTTGATGTTTAACTCTGCACACAGGTTTTATCAGTTATTCAAGCTGGAATGGACTTTGGAGGTATATACCTGCCTCCTCATTGTACAGAGATGAAACCAAGACTTGGGAAGAAACTTATTCAAGGAACACAGCGAGTTAATCACAAAGCCAGGATTGGGTGCCAGATATAAGCCTGTTCTCATGTTCTTTTCCTGCTGTGCACACTGACTTAAAGCTCAGGACAGTATGATTTACAAGTCATGAACACTTGGTCAATATTAGTTGATTGGTGGTTTGCCCACCCATTATTTACCCATATCCCTTTTCTTTTGTTTTCCCTCTATGGAGCCAACAGTGCTATTGTAGGAATGTGGGGGGTGGATAGTAGTTGATAATTACCTTGCAGTATTATTGCCAAAAAGAGAAATAATTATTCCAGGAAAAGTGAGTTAGATTCTCATGGTTGGAAGGCTGGGCACAGTGTTGCTCCCCATCTAATATTCGACTACCCTCTCTAGCAATGCTAATAAAGTGACTATACAGGCTGGTCTTGAATTCCTCCAGAGACTGGGAAAGAAACATTTATTCAGCACTTATTTTTAGTACCAGGTACTGTGTTAGCCCTCTTACGTACATTGTCTCAGTCAGCAGCCTGTCCCATGTTTCTGGAACACTGGGAGTCATTCTGCATGGTGTAATGACTGAGTTACCTGACCTTCCTGAGCCTTCATTTCATTAGGCTCAAGGCTTGGCACAGAATAGACATCAGGAAATATATGCTAATTATTAATGTGGTTCGCCAGATATTTCAGGCAGGACTGTACTGTGTGACTCCCTTGTGGTTGGTTGGGGCCAAGCAACTTGTTCTGATCAATGGGTTATGAATGGAGGTGACATACCACTTCTGAGCTGGAGCACTGAATTGCTGGTGTCAGGCCCCTTGGGGTTTCTCTTTCCCTCTGGAAGGGTGACCAAGAGGACAATGTCACCCACTCTAACGGGAGCCTGGGATTTCCAGGCATCCTGGAAGAGCCAAGCCTCCAAGAACAGGTGGACTGTGGGTCAGCAGAGCCAGGAGAATGCAGAGCAGAAGGCCAGGGTCAGCCGAGGCCAGGCCCATGGGATCGGGTCAGGCTGCTGCTGTGAGTTCCTGACTCTTCTTCCTGCCTGGACAGAGCCCACTTCCGGTTTCCCACAGGGGCCCTTCCTCAAGGAAGGAAGCTGAGCTTATGAAGAAGGATTTTTAACACCCTGGTTTTCCTAATCCAGAAGGCCTCTTCTTGTTTGTACAGAATCTCTTCCTCATAAATAAACAGATTGTCCAGGGTGTGGTACATAGGTGCTAAATGTAAGGACGTGACCAGCCACAGTGACTGGTTCGGCATCTGGTTCCTCTGGTGATGCTGGCAGGAAGCCACAGAGAGCCAGCTCCGGCAGCGTGACCAGATGTAACTTCTTGCAAAAATCCTCTCCCCGAAAGCCCTGTGGAAATCAGATATTTCCGGTCTAAATCTGATTCTTCTTTTTACCAAATTACAATTTACCATACATATAATCATATTATAGTATCTATAAAATTTAAAAATAGGGGCGCCTGGGTGGCTCAGTGGGTTAAAGCCCCTGCTTTCGGCTCGGGTCATGGTCCCAGGGTCCCGGGATTGAGCCCCGCATCAGGCTCTCTGCTCAGCGGGGAGCCTGCTTCCTCCTCTCTCTCTGCCTACTTGTGCTCTCTGTCTGTCAAATAAATAAATAAAATCTTTTAAAAAATTTTTAAAAATAAAACGCTTGTACTCCCACCTGACAACAAATCCCCTACATTTGTGTATCTTTGGTGCTTGATCACGAACAGACATATTTTAAGTACTTGTCATTATTATGTGGATAAAATTATGTATATTCTTTTAAACTAAACCTAATATTGCATACATTTTCCCACATTGCTACATAATCTTTACAATTATATTTTTGAATGTCTTAATTTTGTTTTTATTTCTTTTAAAACTTAGAATTCAAGGTTTTTCTAAATATAGGTAATGCAAATTAAAAAGGTACAAAATGGTGGCATTGAAATGTAATTCTTGCTCCTATTCTTTCCCCTGTAAACTCAGTTTCTTTTTCCTGGAGGCCCAAGCGATGGTAAATTGTTTTTAATACACGTCAGAGATATTTTATGCATATATAAGCATGCATGATTATATACATTTTTTCATATATTAACATACTGTACCCACAGCATTGCACTTTGGAGGTTGTTTCAGATTAGTATATAAAGAGAATCCTCATTTTTAAAAATGACTGCAGAGAGGGGTGCCTGGGTGGCTCAGTCATTAAGTGTCTGCTTTTGGCTCAGGTTTTGATCCCAGGGTCCTGGGATCGAGTCCCACACCTGGCTCCCTCAGCAGTGGGAAGCCTGCTTCTCCCTCTCCCACTCCCCCTGCTTGTGTTCCTGCTCTCACTGTCTCTCTCTATCAAATAAATAAATTAAATCTTTTTAAAAATGACTACAAAGTATTCCATTTAGTGGATTTCTTATGATTTATTTATCTAGTTCCCTATTGAGGACATTTAGATTACTAACCTTTTGCTTTTACAAGCAAGGCTGCAGTGAAAATTCTGTGTGTGTGTGTGTGTGTGTGTGTGTGTTACATCACACATGGTGAATACAAAGGTTGCATCTTTAGAAGTGATTTTCTGAGTCAAAGGATATGTGCATTTCTATTTTATTTTATTTTTTAAAATATTTTATTTATTTATTTGACAGAGAGAAAGAGATCACAAGTAGGCAGAGAGGCAGGCAGAGAGGGAGAAGCAGGCCCCCCGTCAAGCAGAGAGCGCGATGTGGGGCTCGATCCCAGGACCCTGAGATCATAACCTGAGCCAAGGCAGAGGCTTAACCCACTGAGCCACAAAGGCACTCCGTGTGCATTTTTATTTTAATAGATACTGTCATGTTGCCTTCCATAAAAGTTACACCAATTTATATTCCTATCAATAATGTACAAGGGAGATGCCTGAATTTTTAATGTTCTAGCATCTTAGATTTTTTTCATTTTTTAAGTTTTTTGATATAAAATCTTTTTAACATACAACAATGAACCCCATTTACCCATCAGGCAGCTAAAGCAATCCTCAACTCATGGCCAATCTTAATTTGTTTAAACTGGGAAGTATTTCTGGCTTACTCCCTGGATTATTGTGAAGCAAATCACAGAAACCATATTATTTCATCCATAAATACTTCAGTATGTATTCCCTAAAGATAAGGGCTCAAAAAAATACTTCAATATCAACAAATATTCAGTTAGTATTCAGATTTTTCCAACTGTTTGCAAACTTCCTTTTTTTTTTTTTTTTTCCCACAGTTGGTTTGTTCAAATCAGGATTCAAATACTGGATTGGTTCACATGTCTCATAAATGTCTCCTTAGTCTCTTCATCTATAGATTCCTCCCACAACCTTTTTTTTTAAGCTTTTTTCCCCTGTATTTCCTGAAGCTTGAAAGATAAAGCCTGACACATGATATGATTTGGCAAGTCAGCTTCATAAGTGCTGGTGTGTTCTTAAGGCATGCAGTATCTTTGTGTTTTTTTTTTCTTTTTCATGATGATTATTCCCTAGATTCATTATTTGGTTAGGGGTTTACAAAATTTTTTTTTTAATTTTTTTTTAAATTTATTTATTTGTCAGAGAGAGAGAGCATGAGAGAGCGAGCACAGGCAGACAGAGTGGCAGGCAGAGGCAGAGGGAGAAGCAGGCTCCCCGCCGAGCAAGGAGCCCGATGTGGGACTCGATCCCAGGACGCCGGGATCATGACCTGAGCCGAAGGCAGCCGCCCAACCAACTGAGCCACCCAGGTGTCCCGGGTTTACAAAATTTAATGCTCTGATTCTGACATGCTTCTTCACTTACTAGCTGGCGTATACTGATATAACTCAACATGACCAATAGCATCAGTGTTATTGGTATTTTAATTGTTTTTTAGTTTTGTTCATATTCAGTAAAAGTTTGTATTGAATAAAAAATTATCTATATAAAATATTTGCTCTTATAGTTGCATTAGAGTTTATACCAAGTTAAATTTGAACATATTTAGATTGCCAGCTTTGAGTACCTCAATAATTTTTGAGGAATCCATGTATTATTCAAATTCAAGAGACACTGATATAAGGCTAAAGTGTTACATTTTTGTAATACCTAAATCGTGGGTTTTTCTAAGCCCGGCACTGTTTGTTTGCGTGTGTAACCTAGTATGCAGCATGTAAAAGGAAGCAAATTTCATATCTGTGTTGTTACAAAGAATTCCCTATCGCCTCCACATTGGTTCTTTTGTCGACAGACATCGTATCCAGTCTGTGTTGTGCTCATTGTGGCCATGCTCAGGCAGCCTTCCATTCCTACAGAATTCTGATTGTTAGACAGTTATTCCTCCTCCTAAACTGAAACCCGGCTCCAACACGTCAAAACCCTACCCTCCTGCGATGTCTTCTCTGAGAATCCTTTCCTGGCCATGTCCTACCTATATCCCGCTCTACTAGCAGTGGCCACACTGTGTTACAGTTACTTCGTTCCACATCTGACCCTGTCCAGAGTGTGAGCTCTCCAGGCATCCTCTGTGGCCTCTTCAGGCCCAGGCGAGGGCCTCACACAAAAGAGGTACCCAGAAATGGCCTGGTGGGCCAGCAAATGAATTCTATTCCAGAAGTGGTCTCTTCTTCAAGTTTAACTTTCCTGATTCTTCTGTTCTTCACAGAACATGGCTTCCAGACTCCACACCTCTGCCCTCATCTCAATAGGCTCTAATTGGCTACTGTGCCTTTAATCTGTGTTGCTTGGAATTGAAGATAACATGACTGGTTTGAGATGGCCAGTGTGAGGTGTGTTGGCTTGAGCTGGGCCTGGAGGACATAGAGGAGGACACAGGGACTTCCTCCCTGTCTTCAAGGAGCTCACAGCTTTGTGGAAGAGACATACTATAAATAAAATTCGTAATAAACTGTTACACGTACCATGAGAGAAGTTTGCACAGAGTAGCATGGAAACATAAAAGAAGAGGTGAGAAATCATAAAAGAGAGGAGGGGCAGAAAAGGCTCAAGGTGACACTGAATTAGAAGTCCAGGCTGAGGGGCTCCTGGGTGTCTCAGTGGGTTAAGCCTCTGCCTTCGGCTCAGGTCATGATCTCAGGGTCCTGAGATTGAGCCCCGCATCAGGCTCTCTGCTCAGCGGGGAGCCTGCTTCCCCCTCTCTCTCTCTGCCTGCTTCTCTGCCTACTTGTGATCTCTGTCTGTCAAATAAATAAATAAAATCTTAAAAAAAAAAAAAGAAGAAGAAGTCCAGGCTGAGTTTTTGACAGAGCACTGGAAGATCAGAGCTGGCAGAGGCCCCAGAGATGAGACAACCTCACCCCTTTCTGTGTCCAGGAAAACAGCCCCAACTGCTTCCCCTTAGCTCCCACTAAGGGGTTCCTGCAGGAACCAGAATTAGAATCCAGAATGTCTGCAGACACTCTATAAACATATCAGGGGGAAGGATGCAGCATTCCCCTCAGAGAAGAGAGAGGATAGAAAAGAAGGGGTGGGGATCTCAGGAGACAGAGAGGGGTGGGGATCAGGATCAGGGGTAGGACTAAAGGATTTCAGATTTGTGGAATGGGGTGCAAGGGATGTCAGGGCCCATATAGAAGACTTCTCTGATAGCACAGCTCTCCCAGTCCATCTCAGCCCAACGCAGCCTGTTACACTCCCCGTGAGTAGAGATCTAGGTCCTGTGACTCCCCATCCTCAAGCACACTTGTTCAGCAAGTGTGCATCTTCTCTCTGGGATCCATAGGGCACATCTACTCCCACTGCCCCAGAAATGGGAGACATGCTCACAGCACACTTAATCCCCTCTTCTCACTTTCCCTTGGCTAGGAATCTCTGGGTGCCTTCCTCCCTCCTGTCTGTCTGCCCAAATCAGGGATGTTCTCCAAGGGACATTTGTTTCAACTTGTACAACTATTTACCCCACTTCCACTAAAAACATCCATATTTTCCTTAGGGAATTACACCCCCATCAACTTTAAGTTTATGCATTATTTTTCATTAAGGT